>VOPJ01001081.1:0-106941 GCA_014673585.1 Semibalanus balanoides
GATAGCAGCGTCTGTATTTTCGCGCTGGGAAAACACAGCCAACAATCTATGTCTGACAACGCCTGAACAAGGACGCAGGTTCCGGGGGGGGGGGCAGAGGAGGCAGCCGCCCCCCAACATTGTCAGATTTTAACATTACGCCTATGGCGTTGCATGGAAATAATTTACTTCAGAATGCCTCCCCCCCAACTTTCGGAGAGTTCCGGTGCCCCTGCGCCTGAATGTACGTGCCTTTATGCATAGGGAACCTTCAAAATGATCCAAGCTTAGCTGGCTGGGGTCATTTTTTCATGTGCAAATTTTGGTCGGTGCCACTTAAAGCAATTTTACCACCCCTGCAGACGAGCTCCAGATTCCGGCTGTCTCACAGCGGCAAGAATTTAGTGTTCGCATAATCGATCACGGGGGGCGGAATGTGGCCGCCTGAGGTCTCCTCTGTCTCCCGCCGCCCGATGCCGGCACGGCGGTCCGGGTCGGCCCGGTGCTGTGAGATGTAGGGGTAACCCTTTCCGGGACCCCGTGGGTGTGCCCGACGCGCGGCCCGCGCCGGTGTTATCGAAAAAACATGGAGTCCGGGCGCTATTAATACACCTTTTCTTAATGCTGAGGTGCGGCATCTGTTCAGCCTCAGTTTCGGCATTCTCTCGATTTAAAACGGAAGCAATGACATAGCTGGTTTGACACTCTATGCATCTCACATCGGCGTAACACACTCCCGCGGCAAAAAGGTCATATTAAAAATGAACAGTGCCACGTACACTTCTCTGGAAAAGAGGGCGGGCGGCCGACCGGCGGCCCGTCTGCAGCTGTGGGACAAAGCACGCTGCGCCGAGCTGGAATGTATTTTTAACTTAATTCTTTCAGCGCAACCCCTGTTTGCCTATTCCGTGGTTGAAATAGTATTACCCTCTCGCCCTTCTCGCGAACCCCATAAAGCGATTTGTCCTGCGCCAATATCTAAACTCCCTGTCAAACATGTCTCCCTCTCTGTTCTCCCTAGACTCAACTGCGCTGATCGGATCGGTCTACTGGTGCTCCCGCCTCCGCGCCGAGCGTAGGGCTCATTACTGTAGCATGATTTCGCCTTTCGCAACTATAGACTGTCAAGAGTGAGGGGTGTTGGACTAAAGGTGGTCGTCCAACGAGAGTGAAAGAACTAAGTGCGGTGGTCACCGACCGACACAGACCAATCAGCGCAAGGTCATCTGTATCCTATAATCTCTTATCCTAACCCAAGGCGGCTGTTATCCGTCTCCTAAACCATTCAGCTTGGCATTCAAACCTATTTCTCTTACTCCAGTCCAATCGTGTTACGCCTATATTATTTTTCCTACCAAATAACCTGCGCTTGATACTTACACCTTTTCTTAATGCGAATCGGCATCTGTTCAACTGAACGTGGAAAATTATTGACATCTGGGTGTCGCTTTCCGCTTTCTGGGTGTCGCTTTCCACCCAAATCGACAAATTTTGGGACACTGGCGGTGTCACATGTACGCAATAGCAATGCCGCACTGACGTTTCGCTCCAGACTTAGGCCCTTGGTGCATTCGCAGCCCAACGAACGCATCGACTTCTTCAGGATGCGCCAAAACAAGCTAATATTTCGTATTCATCTGTGATATCATTCAGAAAAAATAGTGAACTATTGAGCTATCATGACAGAAAGGTTGGAATAAACTCGGAAATGAGAGTCTGGATGAACTGTGCCGCATGCACATTGCACAAAGTTCAGGTTTGCATGTTGTTTGGGAATAATTCACCGTGGTGTTTTGAACAGAGATAGCAAAATGGGTTGTAGTGAGAAAACAAATTATTCGCTTCGCCAAGTAATTTGGACACATAACTTTGATTAACATTCGTTTTTGGGCCTACGAAACGTCGTCGGTGTTATGACGTCATACCCGCTGACTTCATATTTACGTAATGTGCAGACTCCGCCTTAACTCTATTAGTGGCAGGCTCCTGGCTACCACCTCTATTAGTACCAAGGGGGAGGGGCGATTTCACTCCCCCTCCTTGAGATCTACTCGTCCGATTTGTTTTAAAATCAATCTACGTTTGACTCCCCCTCAACACTATCTACATTTCTAAAAAGTATACAATATTGAATAGAGGGTAACAGGGGGGCAAAAACGCAATACTTTAGCGGGATTTTTGATCCAACACAGCTGCCAGGTGTTGTATTCGATTTTAACGTAAGTAATGGGGATCAATTGAATCGGAGGTTGACATATGCCAGCAATTTGTGAAAATTAAAAAAAAAATGCGTCTGCAGGTCACAGAGACTTGCTGATTTCTGCAGCGACTTCTTTTTCCTGTCTTTTGACCACAGCTAATTCAATGCCTCCTCTCTTTGGTTGCTTTGTATTTCTTCTTTCATTTCCTAGCTGGGAGTAACGCGATATTTTCTCCTTGTTTTCTGGTGTCAGCGCATGGTCATATGTAAGGATGACGTGTTGCAGTGTCAGTTGTGTGCGTCCTTGGGATCGAGGCCGGGGACACTCCTGGTCACCTGTTCACGGGCGGCTGCAGTTTATTTATTTATTTATTTATTTGCATAATCGCCGACGGGATAAACCATTAATGGGCGAAGTCACACATATACAAAACTGCAGTCAAGCAGGAGGTGTGCACCGTCCATCGCAGCTGGTTGGTCGTTGTAAATGCCTGGCTACCCCTCCCCATGTTACGTACAACAGGGCATCACTAAGCGCTGCCTGAGTGCCTGCAGTGACTAAGAAGCTTCTATACGGCCCTGCTCGGGACAATAGACGAACAATCAACTCCGCTTCCTTGGCATCGTGCAGTGTTGTTGTTACTTGCTGTGCAGAATATCTGGAGACGGAAATAATTTATCACAGTTGTTGTTGACATTCATCAACGTTTAGTAGGTAGCTATCGATTACACGACTTTTTACCTAGGTGTCCTATTTTACCAATGTACTGGGAAGATGGCCAGTGTTTGTATCGCTCAAAAAGTACGCGAGACGGCTTTCCACATTTGTTAACGAATAACGATTCGCTGATGTCAAGCCGTTCGGGTCCAGCGATGTCGGTCGGGGCCGACAGGCTACAAACAATGGATTTTGTGTCACAGTGCCCTAGATCATGCCAGTTTGTACCTATTGGCCTGCCACCACAAGCGAGAGTTTGTGTTATGGGCTTGTCTCGTGATGTGAAAAGTGATACGCAGCGGGAAATACGAAATAGGTGAGTGTTTTGATTCGAAGATTTCCTTGACTGTGTTTCTATTGCTACTTATGAATACTGCTGGGTCTTTCTAGTTGACTGGCTACATACATTATTTCAGTTTTATTTTACAGTTATTAGACTTCGAACCGTAAGACAAGCACTTAGCCAGGATTTCGTCCAGGGGGGTGGGGGCGGCACCTCAAAAGGTCCCTTCCCGAGCGTTGAAAGGGCCCTCTTTCAAAGCGTTGAAAGGAAAGGGCCAGATTCAAAAGCACGTTACAAGGATGGGAGAATGCAGTATGATAGGTGTGCCATGGGCCATACGAACTTTTAGGGGCTGGAGTTAGCAAATTGTCAATCAACTTTGGAATCAGCGACAACAATTGGGAATCAGCTATGCCAACTTCAAATATTTTTGGGGGGGTTCAAGACCTGTAACTCTTAAAGGGAATGTTTCACATTAAACAACAGGATATTGAGTTGAAAGGCCAAGTTGTTGATTTCCATTGATTAAAGTATTGTAGAATGTTAAAACCCACAGAGGTCTAATCGAAAGTAAAATTTGAGTTTGGTTTGACATCTGCAAAAAATAAGGCCCGTAGTGTTAATTAGGGTAGCCTCTTAAAAGCCGATGTCGTCATCCCTTTTTATCAAATGTTATGAAAGTAGAAGCTTGTTTTAACATTTGGCTATACATTAGCCATACACTAAGTTCATACATATTGCAGGCCGAAAGAAGGTTTTTTTCTATTTCCAAAATTCCTTTCAATATGACGTCAAATCAAAAGCCAATCTAAAAACTTAGTTTTACATTCTAACTTGAGCACTATTTGTGAGAAACAAATGTCAGAAATCGCTGTACGGAGTAGGCAATTACTTCAATATTTTGCAACACAAGCGGCGTACAGTTGGACAACCTTCTCAAGGAGAGTGGAAACGATTCCCTTTAAATGAATAGCGCTGTGGAGCGGCACGACGGTCCTATGCCTTGAATATGAAAGCATTCTCAGC
Source organism: Semibalanus balanoides (assembly GCA_014673585.1). Classification (NCBI taxonomy): domain Eukaryota; kingdom Metazoa; phylum Arthropoda; class Thecostraca; order Balanomorpha; family Balanidae; genus Semibalanus; species Semibalanus balanoides. Next base: position 4,207 of record VOPJ01001081.1, read on the forward strand.
GATGCGTCGCATTGCGCACGATGCATACCTAAAACATGCTTGTGCGCTCAACAGTGCGGTAGAAAAAGTGCTTAGGTGAACTATTTTGTCCACTCATAGTTAACACTTCAATAGAAAAGTATTTAATTATCACATAAATGCGCCGGCATTTTTTTGTTAATATGCGACTTTTACCTTTGACCTGACCGTTGAAATGTGACCTCAATTATGAATGTGACCTCAAAATTCCAACCTCAATTTTGAATTTTCGAGTGTGCTTTAGATTCGTCTCATTGAGTGATTTCGAATGCCGCCTTGCGCGTCTCGCTGTTATCATTGGTACAATGAAACAATTATAGCTCCGACTGTTATCGCATATCTACGTCGCATATCTACGTTGCATATCTAGGAAATATGCCGTTTCCATTATGTGTTGTATTGTATTACATACTTGGGTTTTACCTTTTTTCCACCCAAAACAATAAATGCCAAATCACGAGTCTCGGGATTTTCGGGATAAGTCATTATAAACCCACTTTCGGCTTACTTCCTGAAAAATATCAATGGGTTGTTAATTGATCAAAATGGGAAGACGAGTTTGATGGTTGGAAGCCTTCAGAAACGGGGTGACTGCCTACTGGGTTTAGTGGGTAACAACTATATCCTAAAATGTGAATGGGTTACACCACTTAAGAAGAAGTGAAATCTACCGATTTTTTATTTTATAAATTTAAGTCAGAATGTTTTGATGGGATGATTCCCGATCAGGAACCCACGCTAAGCAAGCTTGTTGCGCGAAGGTCCTGACCCCACCATCTTGATTGACGCAATTTTCATCACCGGCATAATTTTGAGAAAAATTTAACGTCCCCTAACGACTGAGGACGGTCCGCCCGGCTCGCTGGCTTCATCTGACCTTTGACGACGACGCTGTCACCGGCCGCAGGTCATCACCGCCAGGAGCAAACAGCGAGCGCCGAAGCGGCTCGAACCCATCTTGCCAGGGTGGGTCAGATTGTAGTCCAGCGCTCTCCCGACTGAGCTACACGGGCGGACAAAAATGACAGTATGACAGAATGACAGTATGTGTACGTTTATCGAGTAAAAGTATTAGGAATCCAATAATTACTTACCATTTGAATCGAGGTCAGCTTACATTCGCCATCTTCCCCTTCCAGGTACGAAACTGGTCGCATCAGTTGCCATTGAACTGGACAGTACACGTTCAGATGTCAACATAGTCACTGGCGGCGCCCAACCCTGGCTGCGGTGGTATGCTTTCCTATTGCCTCCAGCGTGACGAAGATGAGTGGGAACTGGCGGCAGCAATCGCAGCTGAAGCGCCCAGTGTGAAAGGAAATAGTTCTAGCCTTTGTTTTTTTTTTCAAACCCACAATTGCCTGTACTTTTTGAAATAAAAATGTCTTTGCATAATCGTCATATATAGCCATACATCGCGCCGATTCAGGATAGTAAGGGACGTACCATTATTAATTTATCAAACTAAATATGCGGGGTACTCTCCCGCAACGTCAAAGCGTGCTCAGTCCAATCAGATATTCGAAAGTGAGTCCGCGTATATTTACTGTAATAGGCCTTCTGCCCCAGGTTGTGAGAAGGCCCACAGTTTCTACATTTGTCTAATTTTATGGCCCCATTCCTTCGACAAAAAGTCCAAATATATATCGGCTGGAGAGCCCTTCCAGCCCCAGAAAACTTGCTACGTTTAGGGTTTTTTTTCCCAACACGGCGCTACAACTGCTATCTCAGTTCAAAAAACCGCATAGTTGAAAGTGAACTATTCTCCTTTAAGACCGATAGTCTGACCGTAGCGGATATGTGTTCGGTCGCTCCGTCGCGACCAGTGCGTCAGTGTCATGTGACGGTGCACAGTTTGGATGTGAACTTTTTGAGCCGCCACGTCATAATTAAAAAAGTAAGAGGTATTCTCCGACAGAAGGAGGTGCATAGAAGCATTTTTGATGAGGGAGTTCGTGGTGTAAGGAATTGCGAACAACTTCAAGGAGACACTAGACTATAATGACAAGCGTCAGGCTGGTATAATATATTCCTTCCCGGGGTGGGACAATTCAATGAACTTCATAGGTTTTTATCTAAAATGCCGAAGACGGGTTCGATGTTTTTTGGCTAAATAAAACGAGGCGAGATTATTTAATTGCCAGCTCAAGGGATGCAATATATTTCCCATACATGCTATTTGCGGCATGTGACGTCATATATTTTCGTAATAAACGCATTTAGCAGAAAGTGGGAAAACTTCTAAAAGTGTGGAACAACTTCCAAAAACGTGGTATTATTCAATAGGGCCGATGCAATAATTTCTTTAGGATCGAGGTCCTTATTTGATTTTCCGCCCGAGACTGGGGGGGGGGAGGTCGAGGGTGGAAAATTACACAACGACCGAGGTCCTAAATAAATTATATCGGTCTAAGAATGGTATTCATTCTATCATATGTCTGCCTCCGCTTTGAAAGCTCCGTAAACATAGCGTGGTAAAATGTAAATGCCCAACGGGCCGAAAGCTTTGACCAATCAACTTAACATTGATCTTCTGAGAGCAATAAAACATGTTTTCCCACATATTTGATAAGCCTTCAACACTGTTCCATGCATACTCCCAAAAATGTGGTATAATTCACGTGCTTTTAGCCGTTTTCACGATGGATTATTTTGCGCGAAATGTTTTAAAACATTTCGCGCAAAATAATCCATCGTGAAAACGGCTATTGTAATGCCTGAGTTTCTCCATTTAGGTGTGCAATGTTGCATGCATTGAAAAATGGATTTCTCGTCGTTCGCCATGGATACGCTCTCATCACCAGGCGTTTTCGTCAGAATGTGGCTGACCAGGACAGATGGAGCTACTCGAATTGAAACAGCGGAACAAGTTGAATAATAGTTAATTGAAATTTGAAGTATATCTCAAGAAGCGGTGGACAACGCTCTCAAAGTTACTCCTTCAAAACCACAAAGTTTCACCTTTGATCAGATTTAGATAAGCTGCAATGAGGCGTGATACGTGTGAAACCTGACGGGCTTGTAAAGCTACGTGTCATTGGTGATCTCTGGACTCTGACGTTCTCATATCCCATACCAAATAGTAAGCGAAAATTCAGTTTCACGAAGTATAATTGAAAATCAGCGATGGCATAGTCGTCATAGTCATCGTAAATAACACAGGTTCATATTCTTTCCGTCTGTTGCGACAAGTTTTCGCCACGTAATCTTAAAGAGATATCTTACCACATGTCGCCACAGGTCAACATGTGGCCTCCGCCACGCCTGCCGCCGCTCTGTTTGCTGTCCCGGCGGCAGCATCATCAACCGGGTTCTGCTCAGCCACACGTGGACGCTCGTGCTGAGCGTCATCGCTCGTCTTTTTGGCCGTCTTCCGGCCACCACTGTCAGACTCTCCTGCTTCCGTTGTGTCTTCGGGCTCGTCCAGAACCCCTGCCTCCAGTTCTGCCACTGTCTCCGGCAGCCGCCGCCCGGCCGTCTCAGGAAGCAGTAACATTGCCAGGCTCGCCAGCAGGCAGCCGATGCCGAACACCACCGATGGAGCCGCGCGGTCCATGTCACGAGCCAGGTCGACGATGTAGGGTGCCGTCATTGCCCCGATGCGCGAACACACGTTGGCCATTCCAAAACCCACGGTTCGCACGGAGGTCGGGATGTACTCAGGCGTGTAGACAAACATCATGTTGTAGATGCATGTGACGAAGAGCTTGCCGACGAGGCCGACGACGAGCCAAAGCGTCGGATCGCCGTCGATGAGCACGAGGAGCATGGAGACACCAGCGAGGAAGAACGTGGCACAGGCGATCGGACGGCGGCCGATACGGTTCAGTAGGGGAGACATGAAGTAGGCCGGAAGCTCGACCAGGCCGGACAGGGTGCAAGCCAGGTACGGACTCTGGCTGAGCTGGGTCACGTCGAACGAGAGGCCAAAGTAGCCCCCGCCGACAGCAGTCCAAGACGCACAAGTGGCCAACATCCAGCGGCGAAGGCGGGGTGAGCTCCAGATCCGCGCCGCGTCTGCGCAGATGCCGTCTCCGGCGGCGGCCTCCTCCGCAGCTAGCTCGCAGCGTCGCACGTCCTTCAGCTTCTGCTGCAGCTGTGCCTCTTCAGGCAGCTGGCGGCCGTTGACGCGCGCTGCAGTGGCCAGAACCCGCAGCGCCTCGGCGTCACGGCCTCGCAGGATCAGCCAGCGAGGCGACTCGGGCACCAGCCAGAAGCTGAGGAGGAAGATGACCATTGGGGCGGCCAGTGTAAGCTGTAGTTGCCACCACACACGTATCTTGTACGCCACAGCCGCGAGCAGCATCTGACCCAGAGCAACTGGTAGCATAGTGAGTTGGCCTGCCCAAGCACGCCAACGAAGACCTGTCAGTTCCATGACCAGAACGAAGCTGCTGCTAACGTTGCCCATCCAGCCAAAGCCCAGTATAAACCGCGCCAGCAGCAACAGCTCGTACGACACAGGAACTGCTGAGAGAAAGGTACCAATCACGTACATCGCCAGCATGCCTAGGGTGACGGTTCGCCGGCCGAGTCGGTCGCCAAGAGCACCGGCAGCCACCGATCCGAACAGGCCTCCTAACTGCAGCACCGACTGGATGGTGGAGAGAAGCAGACGCCGTTCGCAGACAAGGTCCCACTGGGTGACCACGGAGGAGACGGTCGAGACCGGGTCGTACACCCAGCGGCGGCACGGCTGGCCGTCTGGATCTTGGCACTGCTTGGCTGTCTCGGAGAGTGACGTGAAGGTGACGTTCGATGGGTGGCCGTCCGCGCAGAAGAAGTCGGGCGTTTCGCCCATGAAGATCATTGAGAAACAGTTGTAGCCGACGGTGAAGAAGAATAAAGACAGCCAGCTGATCAGAAGCACCTGCCAGCGGCCAGTGCCACCGGCAAGCGACAGCAGGTCCTCGAAGTGAAACTCCTTTTCTGGTTTGCTTGTATCCATCTTGTCTGGGTGTGGCATGCGATTAACGTCAACGCCTACGATCTCCACTATGATCTACAGCACTGCTATGATCATTGATCTGCACCGTCGTCATGGATCACTGGTCACCAGCGTGGGCGACACCGAAGTGTTGAGGGATTCTGACGGTGTATTGGGTGTCTGGTGCAGGTATTAGAGAGGTGATCTGAACCACCCCGCGGTCAGCAAGAATTTGATCGCAGTTTTCCAGCTAAGGTAGCAGGCGGCTCCTCTTATTCCTTGAGTAAAGCTGACTTCTTCTTTTGTGAGTTTCACGTTCACGTTCTCCCTTTCAGACATCCGGCGCTGAAAACTTTTCCTTCTTGAAATCTGGTGAATTCCGAGTGCTAAGATGGTGTTAATGTTTCTCTGGCTGGCTCCAAACGCATTAATCCACCACTGCGTCACTCTCTGTCTCTCCGCCAGCCCACTGTCTGTCAACCGCAAAATTCAACACTGCGTCGCAAGCCACAGCTGACTGTAAAATGGCCACTGCCAGTCAGCAGCGCTCCTATCACCCCTGATCTCCCGCTGCGGACTAACTCTACCTTTCCACTGCAGCCGACCCGACCGACTGATTCCACTGCACCCCTTCCTGTCATATTGTTCCTCTCTGCTCTCGGTACTGCGCAGGTGCACACTGTTTACTGCTAACTGGCTCTGGCCGGCCTGATCATTGCCCGGCAATGTATGATGTTACGAGTGGTTGCTCAGTTTTATGTCAGACTAATGAAAAATAAGCCCAGGCTAATTGGTATAGGGCACGGCTTGTGGTACATCTATTTTATAGCTTTAGTTGATTGATGCGCACACTGTCGGAACCTCGTAAATTGACAGGCGCGTAGATATATAAATCAAGGTCAGTTTTGGATAATTTATCTTATTGTTATTTACATCAGAACGCTCCAATATAAAGTTATTCCTAATGTCTAGCCATATTGAAAGGTAAAATGCGCAAAAACACTCTGTATACAGCACATATCAAGATGAAAGTAAATATAAAGAACATGCATAGAAGTATGCACAGATGATGCTAAAAAAGATGACAAGTTCAGCCATTCATTTACATGCCTATTATCAAACAACTAAAATTTCGAACAACTGACTGTTAGCAGGCGCGCTGGGAGGGGTATGCCTCTAACATTTTTTTTTTTACATATTTGTATTTTTACACCGTCACCCATTAATAGGTAACCAGGAGTGCCCCACCCTCAATCCCAGCGACGCACAATATTACGTTAACACCAAGATCAAAATAAAGAGAAATGTGCTGCACTCCCTGCTAAGAAATGGAAGCAAACATAAAAAAGCAAAAGAGAGGCAGTTGTGTTGTTAGACATGGTTAGATAAAAGCATAGCAGAAAAGTAGTCATATTCTGAGCAGATAATGACTGGTCGCCCCAACTAAACGCCTCATACAGTTATTTAAGCAACATTATCATACATTAAGGAGTTAGTAGGGGTGTCTATATTATTAATTCATTCATATATACAATGATCGGGCAGTCTGGTCATGTTCAAGCATAATGGTTCAATTTTGCTGGAGCCCGATGAAGACCTTCCAGCTAAGCAAGGCTTGTTGGCTGGTTGCTTCACAAGCTCCCCAGCGCCGGTTGTTTTGGGTGACATTTCTCTTCATAAAGCACTAGCAAGACACTGCATCGTGACAGTGAATAATTAATTTTACAATTGGTTATCCTAACATAATATGCATAACCTGCTATGCATAGTGCTAAGTCCATACCCAACACAACCACAAACACCAGACTATCAGTATACCACACATACAAGCACATTAGTATACAGTTACATGTATAATCACAAAATAAATATATTATGAAATAGTTCATATATCTTTATTCATGGACATGGCTTGTACATATGTATGTCATAAGTACTCATATGCGATTAGTGAGCGATGTGAATTGTATTACTTATTCTAATGTTTTTAACCTTTACTCTATAACAAACAAACGTGTTTCTAGTACTAGTGATTTTTTTTTATCATTTTCCTTGGAATGTGGTACCCCGTCGTTAAGTTTCAATGCTTCTAACAATAATATCATTCCGATAGTTTTGGGAACCGAGGCATGCTAGGTGAAAAGTCCTATAATTCTTTGTTGAAAAAAATACTGTAGCCCGCCGCCCGGCCACGCCCACAATGTCATCGGTAGATTAGACACGCGCCTTATCCGTTGTCCTCGTCTATATTCGCGCGTCGCACGGTTTCTGAAAACAATTACATACAATCTAAGGACCAATAGCCAATGTTTCACAAGCGAAACAGCAATCATAACTATCGAGCAAAAGAACTCGAATATTACATTTCCTGGCAAATTAAAGTGCAGACAATCAAAGTCACGTCACCTACACGGTGGGCCCGTCTCTCGGGGCGTAATAACCTTGCGGCTTTACAAAGTCAACGAACCATCTCACGGTTCACAAAGTTACCAAGACCAAACTGCCAATGCGAACCAAAACCACAGTGGCCACCAATCGGACCGGTCACGTCCGCTCCCCAGTATCCAAACTCCAACCGGAAAGGCCGCTCTCCCCGCCGGCTGGCCCCTGACCTGACATACGTCTTGCCACGTGGCAGGGGTCAGCTGGCCGCGCGAACTCGATACCACCGATAACAGTTTTCAAGTTATAAAAACAATAACATACAATATACATGTTAATCAATTTACATAAATGCAAATATGCTTATGCGAAATATTCACATCATTTTTTAAACACAACACTTCCGAACATATTTAAATCGACAATACGAAGAACGTAAATGCGGAACTTCTGACCGCCGGGACAATCTAGCGGGCGACGAACACATACAACTTGCGCCGAACCCAAACCTGATGGCGCCACGGCTAGCGATGGTACAACGGCGGCGAGCGATAGTATGTAAACGGCGCTTACAAATACTCTGAAAATGTTTTGTTTGTCTTCTAGAGTGACGACTTTCAATGTGTAAATTGAACATATTTTGTATTGAGTGAGGTAGGTTGTTGCATATATGTTTATGCATTACAAGCATCATTTGGAGCTTAAGCAATATCTTGAATGTTTTAGACAATTATATTTTTTAAAAAACTGGATTGGCACTTTGAGGTGATAAATTCCTTCTATGATGCGCATTGGCCCTCTTTGCAAAATTACTAGTTTTTTTTTAGTATGGATGAGTCATGCCTGTTCGCCATATAAGGCAGCAATATTGATATAAGGAAAGTTTTAATTGGGGAAAAAAAAAAAAAAGTTTGGGCCCAATTTAAATAAAGTTTCAATAGTTGTCTTGTATCTACAAAGTACTTTTTACTCTACCACATCATACTATATTACGGCTGACAGTATTTGTGATGTTGTTTATGTGAGAAGCAAATTTCAAATTATCATCTATCAACATTCCTAAGTATTGTATTGTATTGTATTGACCGGTCCATCCATGCGAACATAGTTTTTCGGGACATCGGTTTGGACAGCTTCCTACATAAGTAAGGCAGTACACATATATACACATAAGCACAAGACCCAACAATACACAGCAACATCCATTTCAAGTACTTCACTGTACTTTTTTTCTCAATAAATGCCTCGTTTATTTGCACATTTATATTCATATTTACTGTTTGCGTTACTATATATTTGATAATATGGTCTTTGATACATTTAAGAAAGAAAGTTGACTGTAGCCCAAACAGATATTTTGCAATGCTATAATATTTGATCATGGTTTTGAAGAATATCAGCATCATGATGCTTAAAGAAAATGGCTGTGTCATCAGCATATATGAAAAACTCACAGCCACTATCAATATTTACTAGATCATTAATATAAATAATGAACAAAAGAGGTCCCAAGATTGACCCTTGGGGTAACACCTATGTTCACCTTCCTAAAATTCGCTTGGGTCCCCTTTTATATCACAGCTCCTGTTTGCGCATCTGTGAGGTAATGCATCTTGAGTAATTTCATATGCTTTTCCAGAGAACACCATATTTGATAAGTTTTCAGCAAAGAATATTGTGAATCCTAACAGTTGTCAAATGCTTTTTTTAAATCCAAAAATATGCCAAACAACACCCTCATTCCTCCATCAAATGCTTTTGTAATCAGTCTGTAATAATATGATGGACATATTGTTGATATCCCTTGCGGAACCAATGTCTCACAGACGTTTTTTTTGTGAAGTTGTTTGTAATAATTGGTCCTATTGCTACAGTTTCCTCTAATATTTTTTGATAAGAATGGCAAATATACTTATTGGCCTTTTGGTGCATTGGTACCGCGTTTTTGAAGATAGTTTAATACTGCAGTTTTTAATTGTTTTGGAATACTGCTTCACTTAAGCAATAATTAAAAAAGTGGGACAAGATCGTGGCAATATCGATTTATATGTACCTTTACATATTTTTAGAATTGGTATTGTCAAATCCTGCTCGCTACATTTCTTACGACCACAAAGGAATTTTCTCTACCTCATTTGCATTTGTTAGGATATAGTGACATTTTTCAGTTTAAGATCTTCCCCAGATTGTCCAGAGCGGTCTCACAGACAGAATGTGTATTTTTTAAAAAAAAAAGTCTGTCCTATTTCAGTAAAGAAGATTGTTAAATTCGTTTTGATATGATGATATCATCTTCGAGCTCTTCACCTGAATCAGAAATCAACTGTGTTTGGGAGTTTTATTGTTTTGGAATGATTGTGATGAAGAAGTTGGTTTCACAGTTTTCCCAATTTTTTTTGGGATTGTTATGATTTTGTAACTCTAACTTTATAGTAATGTTTTTTTTGCAATTTCTTAATGCGAGTTTAAGTAGTTTCCGTATATGTGTTATACTTTGAAATATTTCTGCAATTTTGGATTTCTCAGTTTTATCCTAAATAGAACCTTTTTATATTTATTTGAGTTAAGTAATCCAGATGTAATCCATGGTTGAAATAGCATTATTTCTTGTCTTGATATTTTTTTTGTTTGGAAAATTTTGCAATGCCCTTTACTGTAAGGCGTTAATTATTTATATTGCAAGCGCACGTTCAGGATTTGTTAAGAATTGAAAATCTCTAGTTTCATTGACTAGAAATTCATTGGAGATTAAATCTATATAGTGGATAGTNCGAGGGGCCCCCTCAGGTCGACCGAGGGCCCCCTCAAGCCGACCGAGAGCCCCTTCAGACCGGCAGAGTGCCCCTTGTGCCAACCGAGGTGCCCCCTCAAGCCGACTGAGGGCCCCTTCAGACCGGCAGAAGGCCTCTCATGCCGATCGAGGGGCCCCTCAGGCCGACAGAGGGCCCCACGAGTCCACGATGGGCCCCTTTCAGACCCGAGATGGCCCCTCTGAGCCGCGACGGGGGGAATTTGCTTGAAATGCTCCCCTCTGGCTGCGCCCCTGACCCCCACCATCCTCTCCGGTATATGGCGCGGGTTAATGCTGTCACGCTCGGTCGGACTCGAGGCATTCCGGCCAGGTCGTGTAGCTAGAATGACAGACAGTCTAGATTTGCGATTGCTAGATTACATCACACCTTTCTGCATCATATCCATCATGAAAATATGGTCAAAAGCCGCCGAAAAATGCTTCTGAACTATCGTCCATTACATAGGCGGTGAATGGCGCCGACTGAGTTACCACCCCAATGACGTCATCCGCTGGCCGTGAAGGGACGGTAAAAAAATGCTGATGACTTTACCTGGTTATAGGGCCTTGGGTGCTACGGTTAAAAATGTACTGAACCTCCATTCCGGAGAAACCGTATTTACAAATGCTTTTTATGTGTACACAGTCGCACACCACGTCACCACACCATCACACCACCACTTGTTATAGACGCTTTAGATAGATACACCACCCCAGAGGTCTGCAACCCTGAGAGGTGCAAGATGCATATGCATCCCTAGGGGTAAAACTGTTTTCTCGGGGTCCTTTGATTGTTTTGTTTTTTTAGTTAACGACACCGAAGCTGTTTCACTGATATGTATCGACGAGTGCTCTCTGGCGCTGTATCACTTGAGGTGATTGGGTGCTGGATGCGCGTGCGGTGCACGTGCAAGCGGTTTGCTACCCTGTTTCGGAAATGACCGTTCCCTATCACAAGGTATCGAAACTGGCCACGATAGTTGTTCTCGGTCTTGTGCATTGACACACAGCTCATGCATTCCGCGGCATTCCGATTGCCCCGAGGGGTGCACGTGGCACGTGCACAGGGTAACCCGTTGCGAACCGTTCTGCCATATCAGGCGAACTACGCCTCCTAGAGCGCTGTAATTTGGCACAGTGGTACATCTACACACACCATGGCCATTGCACGTGACTTTGACCGCATCAGCGTTAGGACCTACACGTGCGTCATGTACCCCCTTATATGTAACAGTATCCTTAAGGCCATATTACAGAAAATTGAACCATTAACTTTTTTGATTTGTGCCCATAGGCGGCCAATGGTGTGTTCTAAACACCTTCAAGGTGGGTTACCGATTGAAATCTTGTGACAGGCGCTAGGGCAAAAATGTGCTGATCCTCCATTCCGGAGAAATCATATTTTACAGATGATCATATTTTACTCTATACTACATGATTTCTCCGGAATGGAGGTTCAGTATATTTTCCCCCTTAGCACCTGTCACAAGATTACAATCAGTAACCCACCTTGAGGGTGTTTAGCCACCATTGGCCGGCTATGGGCACAATAAGAAAAAAAGTTAATGGTCCATCTTTTTGTAATATCGCCTTTAAAATGCTGTTACATACAAGGGGTACTTGGCGCACGTGCAGGTCCTAACCACGATGCGGTCAAAGTCTCGTGCAATGGCCATGGTGATGTGTAGATGTAGCAGCTGGCTGGCCCAATTCAAGCGCTCTAGGAGGCGTAGTTGGCCTGACTATGGCAAAACGGTTTGCAGAACGGGTTCCGCTCTGGCAACGTGCCACGTGACACCCCTCGGGGCAACTCGGAATGCACGCGGATTTGGGGAAATTGCACTGAGCTCTGTGTTTGGTAGCACAAGACGAGAAAATCAACTATCGTGGCCAGTTTTCTGATTACTTGTGATAGGAACTGGTCCATTCCGAACAGGGGTGCAAACGCTTGCACGTTGCACGCGCAACGCGGCATCTCCAGTCACCAATCAACCTGCAAAGTGATTACAGGCAGAAGCACTCGTCGATACATACAGTGAAACAGCTATTCGGTGTCGTTACTAAAAAAACCCAATTCAAAGGACCCCGAGAAACTAGTTTTACCCTAGGATGATCTTGCACCATCTCAGGTGGTGCAGACCTCTGGGGTGTGTGTTATCTATCTAAAGTCGTTCTATACACAGTGGTGTGTTGATGGTGTGGTGATCGTCGGTAGTGGAACCACTAGTGTACACTATAGAAAGCAATTATGTATAATAGCGTGGCTTTCTCACGGAATGAGGTTAGTACCATTTTTAACCGTAGCCCGCAAAGGCCTATACCAGGTAAGCCATCAGCAATTTTATTTTTACCGTCTTCACGGCCAGCGGAATGACGTCATATGGGGTGGTAAACTCAGTCGGCGCCATTCACGCGCCTAATGTAAATGGACGATTAGTTTAGAAGCCATTTTCGCGGTTTTCCTTGAGGATTATTGCCATATTTTTTTATGATGGAATGATGCAGAAAGGTGTGATGTAAATCTAGCAATACGAATCTAGACTGTCTGTCATTCTATGCCTTACACCGACCTGGCCGGAATGCCTCGAGTGCCGACCGAGCGTGACGCATTTAACCACGCGCCATATACGGAGAGGATGGTGGGGGTCAGGGGCGACGCTCAGTCCAGAGGGGAGCATTTTCGAAGCAAATTTCCCACCCGTCCGCGGCTAGAGGGGCCATCTCTGGTCTTGAAGGGCCCATCGGTGGACTCGTGGGGGCCCTCTGTCCGGCCTGAGGGGCCCTCGTCGGCATGTATGAGGGCCTCTGCCGGTCTGAAGGGCCCTCAGTCGGCTAGGGGCACTCGGTTGGCACAAGGGCACTCTGCCGTCTGAAAAGGGGGCTCTCGGTCGGCTTGAGGGGGCCCTCGGTCGACCTGAGGGGGCCCCTCGGTCGACCGAGGGAGCCCCTCGGTCGGCGTGAGGGGCCCTCTGCCGGTCTGAAGGGGCCCTCAGTCGGCCTGAGGGGGCCCCTCGGTCGGCATGAGTGGCCCTCTGTCGGTCTGAGGAGGCCTTCTGTCGGTCTGAGGGGGCCCTCTGTCGGTTTGAGGGGGCCCTCTGACATTCTGATGGGGTCTTAAATAGGCTTCTGTTGGTTTTAGGGTGCCCTCTGTCGGTTTGAGGGGCCCTCTGTCAATCTGATGGGGTCTGATTTAGGCCTCTGTTGGTTTGAGGGGCCCTCTGTCGTCCTGAGAGGGCCCTCTGTCGGTCTGAGGGGGCCCTCTGTCAGTTTGAGGGGGCCCTCTAAAATTCTGATGGGGTCTTAAATAGGCTTCTGTTGGTTTTAGGGGGCCCTCTGTCGGTTTGAGGGGGCCCTCTGTCATTATGATGGGGTCTTCTTTAGGCCTCTGTTGGTTTGAGGGGCTTTCTGTCGTCCTGAGAGGGCCCTCTGTCGGTCTGAGGGGCCCCTCGGTCGGCTTGAGGGGGCCCATGGGTCGACCTGAGGGGGCCCCTCGGTTGGCATGAGGGGCCCTCTGTCGGTCTGAGGAGGCCCTCTGTTGGTTTGAGGGGGCCCTCTGACATTCTGATGGGGTCTTAAATAGGTCTCTGTTGGTTTTAGGAGGCCCTCTGTCGGTTTGAGGGGCTGTCTATCGGTCTGCAGGGGCCCTCTGTCGGCATGAAGGACCCGCTGTAGGTTTGAGGGCCCTATGTGTGAATGAGAGGCTCTCTGGTGGCCTGAGGAATCCTCGGCCAGTTTTAAGGCCCCTATCTATCCGACGGGGCCCTCAGTCAGCCTAAAGGGGCCCTCTATCGGCCTGAGTGGCCCTCTGGTGGCCTGAGGGGTCTCTCGGCCAGCTTGAGGGACCCTTTTGATCGACCTGACGGGGCCCTCTGTCGGCCTGAGGGGGACCACAGTCGGCCTGAGGGTGTCTATGTAAGCCTGAGGGGCCCTATGTCGGCATGAGGGTCTCAAGTAGCCCGAGGTGCCCTCTGGCCGCCTGAGTGAGCCCTCGTAGCCCTCGATCCGTTTAAGGTGGCCCTTGGTCGGCCTGAGGGGCCCTCAGTCGGCATGAGGGCGCCTAAAGGGGCCCTCTGACGGCCTGAGGGGAGGATGGCCTGAGGGGAGGACGGCCTGAGGGGGCCCTTTGTCGGCCTGAGTAGCCCTCAGTCGGCAGCAGGAGAGGGCCTTCTCTCGACCTCAGCCCTTAGGGGCCTCTGGTGGCTTGTGGGACCCTCACAATAAAGAATAACTATTATGGAAAAACATGTAGAATTACCAACCATTGATATACATATTGAAAATAGTAATAGAATGGGTGCCAATTTAATATTAAAGTTTGTTTCAGAGAGAGTACACTGCCATTTTAATCTAGCAGTGTAAAGTATTTTGTTACTCAAACATTGACCAGGACAAACAGAGGTCATCCCTGGAAACTATTCAGCCGCATGCATCATCAAGAGCCTGAAGACATGTCCACAGACAACAGCATACACACCATTAACGGCTGGAACTCGCTCCCCACATCAGTTGTGCACACAAGTGGAACTTTATGAAATTGTTGGGGGGGAGGGGCTAATGCTAATTTTAATTGATTTTAACTCAGTTCTTACCATGCAACGCCACAGGCCTAATGTTAAAATTTGAAATAATTGGGGGGGGGGGGGCTCGGGCCCTCCCCAAGAGATATAAAGTTCCACCCCTGGTTGGCAATATGTCATGCTCCCAGACTGCCAAAGGTAATGGCATATTCAAAACGAGATTCATGATGGGGCGATTCCTAGCTGGTGGCAGATTTGGTGCAGATTTAGAAGAAGCTGGTGCGATTTGTGCAAGGCGTATATAAGGTAGAACCGTCCGGCGATTTTAGTGTCATTTTCGCTACATTAGCGTGACGTCACTGGTGCCTGCACTCCTCATCGCGCCTCACAATACCTGGCGCGACGTTCATATCCTCCGGGCACTGCAGACGGTTACACCGTTGCCTGACAGTAGCGGATCGCAGAGGGAGGGGGGGGGGGGCAGGGGGCCATGCCCCTTGGGCATCGAACTTGAGGGCCTCTGGCCGCCTGAGGGGGCCACTGCTCGTTGCCTGAGGGGGCACAACTAACGCCTGATGGCACAACTAAACGCGCCTGAAGGGGCACTCTGTCCCCTGAGGGGGCACTTCTGCCGCCTGAGGGGGCACTCTAAGACCGTAGAGGGTACTCTCTGTCGCCTTAGGGGGCACACTAACGCTTGAAGAGCACTGCTGGCGCTAAGGGGGCACTCTGGCCATCTGAGGGGGCACTCCTGGTCGTCTAAGGGGGCACTCTGGTCGTTGAGGGGGCCTCTTGGTCGCCTGAGGGGGCACTCTGGGGCCGCCTGAGGGGGCACTGCTCGTTGCTGAGGGGGCACCTCGTTGGCCTGAGGGGGCACTCTCGTTGCCGACGGGGCCACCTAACGCGCTGAGGGGGACGCTAACTCGCTTGAGGCACTCTGGCCGCCTGAGGGGCACTCTGGTCGCCTCAGGGGGCACTCTGGCCGCCTGAGGGGCACTCTAAGCCGCCGGAGGGGCACACAAACACCCGCCTGAGGGGCACCTCTCCGTCGCTGAGCGGGGCACAGCTAACCACCTGATGGGCCTGACCAAAACCGGTCACCAGAAAGGGGCCCTATCAAGAAATGCAAGGACCGGGCCCTCGCCTGGTCCCAGGCCCTAGCCATCGGTTTTTGCAGCACTGAGCCCTGCCTCGTCTGGCCTACCCAAGGCCGGCGGGCCTCTGCTAGGGTAGCCAGAATAACGGGTTCTGTTGATGCAGGCCCGCTCATGAAACTGTCGTGGGTCCGGCTGAACATTGACCCCCTGCTGCGCAGGTTAATGAATACGGTGGCCAGGGCGCCCCTTTCAAGTGGCCAGAGCGCCGCCTCAGACGGCCAGCCAGCGCTCCTTTAGGCGCAGAGCGCCCCCTCTGGCAGGCCAGAGCATCCACCTCTGACTGCCAGAAGCACCATTCTGGTGGCCAGCCACCAGACTCTCTCTGACGCAGAGCGACATCCTTTTGGCGCGCCAGAGCCCTCTCTATAGGTGGATGCTGCAGTCCCACTCAGATAAGATAACACCCGCCGTATCCCTCTTATTGGCGTCCAGAGCGCCCCCTTCAGCCAGCAGCCTCCCTGCCTAACACAAAGCGCCCCCTCGGCTAAGGGGGGAGCAACTGCCCCTCCTACCCTCTCTTCCGCCGCCATTGCCCCATTTAGCAAAAAAAAAAAAAAAAGCAAAGCCAGCCGCCGGTATGAGAAAGCTCCTTCAGCATGACACATGGCAACTAGAGGTGTCGCTTTTCCAGGCCTGTGCTACCCACCCGACCCGCATTTTGTTATATTTTTAATTTAAATGAAAATCTGCTTCCGCAACTACCTTACTTCACCAAATGATCGTTTGTGCTAACCCACTACTACCGTGGTAAAGCTATCTACCCAATATTATTTGCAATGCAACTGGTAACTACTCACATTGGTGGGTAAAGTAAGGAGAAAAAGTGGCACCTTAATGGCGAGAAGCCAATCAGAGTGCGAGGCAACCATTCACGTCACAGCCTGTACTGAGCGATCGAGTTGACAGCAATGCAAAAGCAACGGGACGGTAGCCCTGATTTGGTGCAGTAGGGATTTGGTAAGGGAGGGTGCAGACCTAGTAATGGCACGATGCCATACTGCGCTGCGGGCAACAGTCGCACAGGGTAGATTAACTTAAACAAAGCTTTACATGTTTTTTTTCTCACACTAATCACTAGCGCTGATGAAAATATGTCCTCCAGATTTCCGACCCAATAAGGGTACTTAACTGGTTTTGATGGGTTGGTGTGGATGGGTTAGGGTTAGGCTAGGTTAGGTTAGGTTAGGTTAGGCTGGTCTGGTGCAGACTGGTGCACATTTTTTTGCCTGTTTGGTCCGGGTTGGTGCGGATTTTGTCATGGGCTGTTAAACCTTGTTGACTCCTGTGCCACAATTTACTGTCTGGCAGGCCTCATCTTTCAACCTCTTCAAATCCTGACTTGACCAACACTGGTCCCACATAAAGTATAAAAATATTATCCAAGACTGAGCTTTGATCCCCAGTAACAAGCTCAATAAGAGCAGGACCTAATACAGGTGACAGGTATACCTTTCAAAATTCCTGATAGCGTAAGGAAAGGTAAAGTAGGCTATACATGTCAGTGCACAATTTTATTTAAAATATAACAGTTCACCATTCCTCTAAGAATGTATTGATGGCAGCAGCAGCAGCTCCATAAGTTTCCATGACCATGTCAATGTTTCCATGACAATCCTATATTGTATTGGTGTAGCATGCAGTGCTTTCAGATTGTTGCTCACTGTTATTTCCAAATTTCTAGGATAAACGCACATCAATAAGAGCCATGTCAAAATCAATAATTTAAATTTTAAGGCAGACGACAGGGAAAGCAGCTACGATGTGGACCTACCGATACAAAACAGCACGGTGCAGCAGCTGTTGTTGTTGTTGTTGTTGAGGTTTAGCGGTGCAGCAGCCACAAACAAACTCAAACCATTTCGTCGCGGGTGCGCTAATTTGAGCATGGATGAGAAATACCCTGGATTGGCCACTCTCTATCGGCGCCTTTGATATAGGAGACCATGGCGGCCACCTAGCGGTCGAAGCGCGAAACTTCGACATACAGGAGAGCTCCCGCCAACCACATCAAGCCGACACGTCCCCCTCGTTATCTTCCGATCTAATAACCGCAGCGCGATGCGCAAGGCGGCAATAGAAAGCTCTTTATAAGACGAACCAGAAGCATACGATACATATTCGAATAAGGTCACATGTCAGGTCACAGCCAGGGCAAGGGTAAAAACAAGGTATTTTAGTTTATGGCTCATATTTTCCGTCCAAAACCTTAGATTGCAACTCTTTTCACACAAATTGCTCTCCAAGGTATGGTCAACAAATTACACTAAAGGTATGTTATGAACAAATTGGTATTCAGTATTGTTGGATCCCGTATTTGAAATGGCATTACACATTTCCATATAATTAAATAACCAATGAAGGTACAGCAACGGCAAGCTCACAATAATGATCCTAACCTTCAAAGGATTATATATACCAATATTTATCTGCGTCAAAAAACAACAACTGTACTTGCAGAGGGAAAAGGCATCTGAAGCACTTCCGCGTTTCGACGCTATTTAACATAAACAAACGGTCTTGTATGTCGTTTGGTCGGTCACATTTGTCGCTGCGTTGGCCAATCCAGGGTATTTCTAATCCATGACTTGAGTCATCAGACGATGCTCTCCAGGACAATCAGATCGGACCAACCCAAGTGACAATCACATTGGCAGCATTTTGGTAGGCAATTTCTTTTACCTATGGCCGCTGAAGGGATGACACCCCCCTGCGTAGCACTTCACAAGATTTCAAATCGTAACACACGTTAGAAGCACACCATTGGCCGGGTATGGGCACAATAATGAAACAAAAGTTGATGGGTTTAATTTTCTGTGGATATCGACTTAAATATACTGTTACATAATAAGGGGGAACATAAGCGCACGTGCCAGGTCCCTAACTCCGAGGCGGCCCAGAGTCACGTGTAATGGCCGGGTCCACTAACAAAGAGCTAGTGAAAAAAGAGCTAGTGCAATTTGAGCTAGTAACATTAGGTCTAGCGGAGAAAATCGCTGGCGTTCAAAAAGGGCTAGTGACAAAACAGCTAGGCTTCGTATGAGATAGTGCTACGAAAGAGCTAGTCTTTTGGGTGCTAGTGACAAAAGAGCTTAGTGCCGGCAATAAACAAAGAGCTAGTTCGATAACAGTTGGGTGTTACCGCCATCTGTCAGAACTGAGGCTGATTCACCATTTTAGGCCCATTTCGAAATCCCAATCACTGAGGCCGTTGTCGTTGCAATATGAGACTTCTTAGCATTTGATGTTTTCGAATTTAAAATTCTGACCATCGCTTTTCATGTACATATAGTGTAAGGTTGAAAAACAAATACATTATAAAGAAGCAAACACGTCGTTCGTCAGCTCATAAGACTAATGTTACTTGTATCATTATTTCCAAAACCGTTTAACGAAATATTGTATTATATATGTAAATATTGTAGCTTATTTATATATAACTTGAACACCGATTTGGTAATAAATCGCTGTCGAAGCACTACCTTTACAATATTTGTATTCACATCTCCAGCTTTGTGACGTAATGTTTATAGTATTTCTGCGATAAAGATAACCGTTATAAACTAGTATGTCTTTTCTTTTGTTGGATTTTAAGACTTCTGTCACCCCTATATCTAGCTGTACCAACGTCCCCTAAAAAACGTACCTGAACTTGAAAATTTGAATTCGAAATGCCACAAAATCAAGACATGGACCTACACAAAAAGTCAGGTTTGCCTGAAGAACCACCCCCATACATGCGTGATTTTCCCGGGTAGATATCGTGCATCCATTAACCCGCGCCGGGCCGGTGCTCGGCGCCACCTTCCTCGGGCCGGGGGGGGTGTTTCCGACACCCCCCTCTCAACTCGGCTCCTATGGGAACCTAGACATAAATCAAAATACGTTCGTGAGCTGTCAAAAGGGAAATTTGGAAACTATCATTGGTGAAAAATTTTCCTCAGGTAATATTAAAGTCACCAGAGGTCATCAAAGGTCAAATTTTCTCAATTTTCCAGATTTAGGACATAGTCCAGATATCCCCAATATCTCGGAAACTATGATAGCTAGGAGTAAACAAGTAAAGAAGCATTATATAGATATTTGATTTGCCAATTGCACTTATGTCCTCAAATTTGGAGCTCAGATCATAGTTTAGGCTCCAGGGTCATCAAATGGTCAAAAATGCAGTTTTTTGATAAAAATATGTTTTCCTGAATAGCATTTTATCTAAAAAATGACACATAATGATTGAACCACTATCGTGTTCCTCTCGTCAAGAACGCTTTGAAATATATATGAATGACTTTGTAAGGTCAATTCAAAATTGACCTCAGGTCAAGGTCATTTTGGTGGACCCAGATAGGTCATGTTGCATCATGGGGCGACGCGACAGACGCATACAAATACATTGGTGTCATCCGCTCGTCTCTATCTTCAATTATATCAAAAGTTATTAGCAAATCATTGCTGATGACCTCAAATGACCTCAGATGACCTTGTAGAGACTTTAGAAACAATCGCACCTAGGTCATTAGAATTAGCTAAAAAAAAATGAATTCTGAAATAATCAGCCTATCCAATGCAACTACTTTCAGAATAAAGAAGCATCTTTTTATTTCCATTCACTTATAATGGGGAGTCAGGAAATTGACCTGACCTTAAGGTCACGCGATATCGAAAAATCCGAAGAATACAAAACTTTAAGATAGTCACGCTCTTATGAAAACCCTGTAAGTACGAACCAATCCGCTAAAAACTGTGCTTTGGTGGAACCAGCAACTTTTTCGGAGGGTGGGGTCATTGACCTAGCCTGGTGACCTGACCTGACATGACCTACTTGTCAATACTTTTTTGAAAAGCTGTACAAAAATGATCGAAGCAGGTACTGAAAATTTGGCGCGCTACGCGCCGCCGTTTTCCCGATATCCAGGAAAAAC
The DNA here is from genome assembly GCA_014673585.1 of Semibalanus balanoides. Classification (NCBI taxonomy): domain Eukaryota; kingdom Metazoa; phylum Arthropoda; class Thecostraca; order Balanomorpha; family Balanidae; genus Semibalanus; species Semibalanus balanoides. The sequence goes on from VOPJ01001081.1 coordinate 24,915, forward strand.
CTGGGGTGTCTAAACACCCCCCACGGCCCGGCGCGGGTTAAAGTAGAAACATTAAAAATAGATTAGCCATTTTATAACTAGCTCTTTTAAGTGCAAAAATTACACAGAGAACAAATAGAGGTTCCACTAGCCGCACTAGACATTTTGTAACTAGCTCTTCTGAGAACACTAGCTCTTTTGTCCACTAGCACCAAAAGACTAGCTCTTTCGGTACCACTAGCCCAATTACGTAGCCTAGCTGTTTTAGTCGACTAGGCTCTTTTGACATAAGCGATTTTCTACACTAGTCCGAATGTTACTAGCTCAAATAGCACTAGCTCTTTTGGCACTAGCTCTTCTGCGGCGCTCCCTAATGGCCATGGTGTGTGCTACGAAAGTACTACTGTGCTAAATTGCAGCGCTCTAGGAGGCGTAGTTCGCCTGATATGGCAGAACGGTTCGCAACGGGTTACCCTGTGCACGTGCAAGGTGAACCCCTCGAGGCAATCGGAATGCCGTGGAATGCATGTTCTGTGTGTCAATGTTCAAGACCAAGAACAATTATCGAGCCCAGTTTTGATACCTTGTAATAGGAAACGGTCATTTCCGAAACAGGGGTGAAAACCGCCTGCACGTGCACCGCACGTGCATCCAGCACCCAATCACCTAAAGTGATGCAGCGCCATCAAGCGCTTGTCGAGCTCTTGTGGTGCACCAAGTTTGGTGCCGCTAACTCGAAGATTTCAGAAACCAGAAGACTTCATGTGAATATGGTCGCTCCCCCTCCCTTAGAGGGTGCAGCTTGCACCCCTTATGGATGCTGACCGCTTGGATGATATATCGCGGTTGCGGTCATCTGTAGCCTTCATAACAAGCTGTGGAGCCGGGTTGTGGTGTGCATCTATGCATATATATATATATATATATTATATATATATAATATATATAGTATATATTATATATAATTGTTACAGTTTACGTATAAAAAATCAGTGTAAATGCAAACAACAGTGTTGATGCAAACGTCCTGGTGGGTCAGTATAGATGCATACGTACTAGTACAGATGTAAACGTCCTAGGACGGATCAAACTGTACTGACCGGTCAGTATAGTTGCATACATACTGGGCTGTCCAGTACGTTTGCATCAATACTAGTACAGATGCATACGTACTGAAATTAAAAAATAGGAAAAATATCTGAATGCTTGGTATGTACAAACATTCCTTATATAAATAAGACAAATTGATCACATGTCATTTATTTTTGCAGTTCAGGCTGTGATGGCATTTACTTGAGCAGGAAGAGCCGTTCTTTTAACAAACACTGCAGCGTTTTGGTCAGGCCTTAGAAACAGGTGCACTTAAAAAATTCATTTTGCCACCGACCTGAGCCTTGCCGACTCCCTCAGTGACATCTCATCAGGGACTTCCTCGGACTGTGATTGTGCCTTGACATTGCAAAGGTCGATCTGATCCGGAGTAGCGGCCTTTAAAGGGACACTGTTCCACTCAAAGTAAAATTTGATATGTTAAGAACACCGAATTGATAAAGCACCATGAAGTCCGTTTTTTGAGAATTTCGCGCCAGTCCGCCCAATATCGCCGTTCAAAAGTTTCAGTTTTCTTCCAGCCAATTGAGGTTGTCGAGCCGCCACACAACTACTTACCCAAATGATGGCATGAAGGAAAGTTATGTAAAATGAAGGAAAGATAATGTAAAGAAAGTGTTTTTTTTTAACTTTTACGAAAAGGATTTTGAATTTCCCAGCCATTAATGAAGTTTTCCCGAAATGTTTTTCTTATGATTGGTCCCTCCGATTCCGGAGATACCAAATGGAAAAGAGTCTGTTCACGTTTCCATGGCAACGACTCAAATGCGGCAGATGGCGGTAGTTCAGTTGAACAGGAACCACAATGTATAAGCGCCATCGGCGTCCTGCATCCAATTGCAATAGCGTCAGCTGACGGTTGGGTCAGTTCAACGTTATATCCTTCCTCTGTGATAACAGTTAACTTGAGCAACACGCTCCATGTAATAACGTAGTTTGTGTATAAATCGTAAACAGTTTTAAGATTCTTAAAAGTAATGAAATTAATGATTGTTTTTGTTACTTGCGCTTTTTTGGATAAGAGTTTAATGAACAATTAAAAATCATTAGTGGTCCTTAGGTCTTGTTTAAGCCTGTTTTTGCGATATCATCCGGAAGAGGCAGTGTCCCTTTAAACGTCCGTGCGTATGAGTCGCCATCCACATATCAAACGAAACAAGAGTCACAGTGGTTGTAATGTCATACTTGTGTTTGTTATTCAATAGCCGTTTTCACGATGGATTATTTTGCGCGAAATATTTTAAACCTTTTAAAATGTTTTAAAATGTTTTAGTAGTAGCCGTTTTTACGATGGACAAATTTGCGAAAAAAATGTTCTTTCCCTCGCCCCACAGGACCGTTGGCGAGGGTTAAGACATTGTTCGCAAATTAGTCCATCGTGAAATTGGCTACTACTAAAACATTGTTAAAACATTCTTAAAATCTTAAATGTTTTAAAACATTTCGCGCAAAATAATCCATCGTGCAAAACGGCTAATATGTATTTTTTGGTGTTCAGGGGTGGATCCAGCTTCTTGATTGAGGGGAGGGGAGTTTTGTCGACCGGGACTGAGGAAATGCGCGCGTTGTTTTTCGGTCGTATCGCAAGATGTGGTGCGTTGTTCTTATTTGATCTGGACTATAGCAGGCGAGGAGGAGCGTTAATGACGTGGTATTTATTAGCAAGCGGGTAGTGCGCGTAGGAAGAGATGTTGTTTTTAAGAACAAATCGTTGTTAAACGGTCCTGGGGTAGCATTTATCCTTGCACTTGAATGTGTTCACCTTTTTTGCCACGGGCTTGGACACAGCGGGGACGGCCTACCAATTTCGTCTGGTCCTGCCATGTTTTTAATACGATTTTGTCATAGCAGCCTAACACGAAACAATACTGTTGAAAGCTGTCTCTACCGCCATTTGTGAGCTATGGTGCCACCCCTACACTGATGTCGTTAACCGACCACGCTGCCGTTGAGAATAAACATGTCTTTCAAACAATTGCGGGTTAACTGATTATCAGAGAATACTAATGTAAAGGGGAGATATCGAAAAACGACGTCAATGGCAAAAAATTAATTAAAATGGCAGAAGGCTTATAAGGGCGTATAAAACTTAGACAATCAATCATTTTCGATGTAGGTTAAGGAATGAGTCGAGTAAAATGCGAATTTTTACATATGTCCTTGGTACTCAATGATGCAGGTTACTTCGTCATTACTAGGGACATTTCCAGCCACGTCTTTTGTGACCGCCGTGAGGTCACACTCTGTCTGTCTCCCGCCGCCCGATGCCGGCACGGCGGGCCGGGTCGGCCCGGCGTCGTGAGATGCAGGGGAAACCCTTTCCGGGACCTCCCTCCTGTGTGCGCTGAACCGCGGCCCGGCCGGTGTTATCGAAAACATAGGCCGGGCGCTAGTATACTCGGGCGTCTCCGGAAGAGGGCGGGCGGCCGACCGCGCCGTCTGTACCTGGGGACAAAGCACGCTGCGCCGCGCTGGAATGTGTTTTTCCCTTATTTTCGACGCACCCCTGTTTGTCTATTTTCGTTCGAATAGTATTCCCTCTCGACCCTTCTCGCGACCCCATTTCCTCGCCGTATTTAAACTCCTGTCAACATATCTCCCTCGCTCTGTTCTCCCTAGACTCTCGCGCTGATCAGACGTTTCTGTGCTCCCAGCCTCCGCGCCGAGCGGTAGTCTCTCTTCTTCACGTGATTTCGCAATAAGACTGTTTAAAGAGTGCAGTGTTGTGACAAGTGGTGTCCCAACGAGAGCGAAAGTAGAAGTGGTGACCACCCGACGACACAGACATCAGCGAGGTCTCTATCCTATCTGCTCTCATCCTAACCCAGGCGGTTGTTGATCCGTCTCCTAGCCATTCAGCTTGGCTTCAAACCTATTTTGCTTAACTAACCTAACCCAGGCGGCTGTTGATCCGTCTCCTAAGCCCTCACGTGGCTCTGGCTAGCGTTCATGGGTGNTCTCCGCTTGACAGGATCAGAGGCTGTCGGGTAGGCTAGTCACTGCGGAGAGACGGTCTCGCGGCTTGACAGGATCAGAGGCTGTGTTGCCAGCACAGCCGCTGCGCCGCAGCTCTTCTATAGCATTTGCTGCAGCTCTGGCCTGCTTTTCACGGCGTGGTGAAACGTCAGCGGACCAGTGCCCGTGTTTTCACCGCGCTGACCTGTGCACTGTGCACTGTGCACTGTGCAGTGACCTGCGGCGCTCACTGAACCCTACAGTTGCCACCACTCAGCCGAAACCGCCGCTGTTAAAAGCCCATACATCTACAGTCGGTCGGTTGTTGGAGTCCACGCGGATTCAGATAGGGTTTTGAAGAGCATTAGCATTCGATGTTCTTTCGAAAGCTAAACAGCTTTTCTTCTGTTTTATTTTACTTTTGGCTGGTTTACCAGAAACAGTTTAACTGGTAGTAGTGGTGGCTACTAGTTAAAGACTACCATATATCACAATACAGTTTTTTAACAGTAAGCTTACTAGATTCTTTGTTTGCCGCAATTTAACAACTTTACCTGTAATATATTATAATATATATATATATATTATAATATATACTATATATTACATACTACAATTAAATATATAATATATAGGTATATCATATGTTACAAGTACGTATAAGAAATCAGTGTAGATGGAAACAATAACTAGTGTTGATGCCAAAACGTCGCTGGGGTCAGTTATAGATGCATCAGTACTAGTACAGTTGTAAACGTCCCTTAGAACGGATGCATTCTGTACTTGAGTCCGGTCAATGTAGTTGCATACATACTGGGGCTGCTTCAGTACGTTTGATCAAAATACTAGTACACGTTGCAAACGTACTAGAAATTTTTAAAATTAGGAAATACTCTCCCATGAATGCTTGGTATGTACAAACATTCCCTATAGAAATAAGACAAATTCACCACATGTCATTTATTTTTGCAGCTCAGGCTGTGATGGCATTTGCTGGAGCAGGAAAGCCTGTTCTTTACACACTTGCAGCGTTTGGTGCAGGCCTTAGAACAGGTGCACTTACAAAAACCTGCCCTTAGCCACCAGACTGACCCTTTGCCGCCTCCCTCAGTGACATCTCCTCATCAGGGATTTCTCGACTGTGATGTGCTTGACATTGCAAGGGTCGATCTGATTCCGGAAGTAACGGCCCTCTAAACGTTCGTGCGTCACACCCAGCTTGTATGAGTCGCCATCCACAGTACATGTCAAACGAAAAACGGTCACAGTGGTTGTTATGTTTTTTTGTGTGTTTGTTATTCAATAGCCGTTTTCACGATGGATTTTTTTGCGCAAAATGTTTTAAACATTTTAAAATATTTTAAAATGTTTTAGTAGTAGCTGTTTTCACCATGGACTAATTTGAAAAAAGTTTAAACCCTCGCCCTACGGGACCGTAGGGCGAGGGTTAAAACATTTTTCGCAAATTAGTCTGTGGTGAAAACGGCTACTACTAAAACATTTTTTTAAAAATGTTTTAAAACATCTCACGCAAAATAATCCATTAAGAAAATGCTAATACGTATTTGTTGGTGTTGAGGGGTGGATCCAGCTTCTTGGTTGAGGGGAGGAGAATTTTGGCAACCGGGACTGGGAAAGGCGCGTTGTTTTTCGTGGATCACAAGATGTGGTGCGTTTTTTTTTTGTTATCGAACTGGAGCAGGCGAGGAGGATCATTAATGACGTGGTATTTATTAGCAAGCGGGGTAGTGCGCATGGGAAGAAATGTTGTTTGTAAGAACAAAAATACGATTTTGCCATAGTAACCAAGCAGGAAACAAAACTGTTGAAAGCTGCCCCCTACCGCCATTTGTGATATATGGTGCAACCCCTACTTGATGTCGATTAACGACACGCCGCCGTTGAGAATACAACATGTTTTTCAAAAAGGTTGCGGCTTTACTGACTTATCAGAGAATATAATGTAAAGGGAGTTATGGAAAAAATGACGTCTATGACACAAATCTATTACAATGTTAGCAGGCTTATAAAGGCGTATACAACTTAGACAATCAATAATCTTCGATGTAGGTTAAGAATTGAGTGCGAGTAAAATGCAAATTTTTCCATACGTCCTCGGTACTCAATGATGCAGGTCACTCATTCCTACGGACATTTCCAGCCTCATTAGTCTTTCACAGTTATTTCCTGCATCATTGAGTACCAAGGACATACGGAAAAATTCGCATTTTACCCGTACTCATTCCTCAAAGGGACACTGCCACCTTCCCAAAAGTTCTCAAATGTACGCTGCTTGTGGTGCTTAATATGAAGTAATTGCTTCCGAACACGATTATGACATTTGTTTCTCACAAACATTTGCTCAATTTCATGAAAAATGTGTTTTAATATTTGGGCTGATGACGTCATATGAAGGATTTTTTTGGGGAAAAAATCACGCTGCCAAAAGTATGACTAGTGTTTGGCTAAAGTATGGCCAAAGGTAAAACAAGGCGACTATAATCAACATTTAGTAAAAGACATGGATGAGAAATACCGATGAGGTATTTCTCTTATAAAAATAAAGATGAGGTATTTTTCATCCATGGTAAAGAGAGACTGCGACATCGGCTCAGGGCCCACCATTCAAATACATTGGGGGACTGGGCGATGTTACAGATTCTCAGATTAAATCAAACTCGAATTTCTCTGTGATTCGACCTCAGTGGTTGTTTTAACTTAATACCATACATAATTGCAATGTCAAGGACGCAAAATGGCTATCTCAAATTTAATGTTAAGGTGAAAGTGTCCCTTTAAACTTCATCGAAAATGATTGATTGTAAAGTTGTATACGCCTTTATAAGCCTGCTGACATTTTGATTTGTTTTGTCATAGACGTCATTTTTCGATATCTCCTTTTACATTATATTCTCTGATAAGTCAGTTAGTAAGCCGCAACCTTTTTGAAAGACATGTTGTGTTCTCAACGGCGGCGTGTCGTTAATCGACATCAAGTAGGGGTTGCACCATAGCTCACAAATGGCGGTAGGGGCCCCTTAAACAGTTTTATTTCATGCTGGATTACTATGACGAAATTGTATTAAAAAACATGGGAGGACCAGACAAAATTGGTAGGGCGTCCCCCCACTGCGCTCAAACCCGTGGCATCAAAGGTGAATACATTAAAGTTCAATGATATATGCCACCCCAGGACCGTTTAACAGCGATTTTTCTTACAAACAACATCTCATCCTACGCGCACTACCCCATTTGCTAATAAATACCACGTCATTAATGATCCTCCTCGCTTCCTCCAGTTCAATAATAAAAAAGCGCCACATCTTGTGATCCACGAAAAACAACGCGCCTTTCCCAGTCCCGGTTGCCAAAACTCTCCTCCCCTCAACCAAGAAGCTGGATCCACCCCTCAACACCAACAAATACATATTAGCCGTTTTCTTGATGGATTATTTTGCGCGAGATGTTTTAAAACATTTTAAAATGTTTTAAAATGTTTTAGTAGTAGCCGTTCTCACCACAGGCTGATTTGCGAAAACAAATAGCACTCGCCCTACGGTCCCGTAGGGCGAGAGTTTAAACCTTTTTTTCAAATTAGTCCATGGTGAAAACGAGCTATTACTAAAACATTTTGAAAATATTTTAAAATGCTTTAAAACATATTTCGCGCAAAAATTAATTATCGTAAAAACGGCTATTGAATAACAAACACAAAAAGTGACATAAAAACCACTGTGACCCTTTTTCGTTTGACATGCACTGTGGATGGCGACTCATACAAGCTGGGTGTGACGCACGAACGTTTAGAGGGCCTTCCTCCCGGAATCAGATCGACCCTTACAATGTCAAGCACATTCACAGTCGAGGAAGTCCCTGATGAGGAGATGTCACTGACGGAGGCGGCAAGGGTTCAGTCCTGGTGGCTAAGGGCAGTTTTTTTTAAGTGCACCTGTTCTAAGGCCTGCACCAAATCGCTGCCAAGTGTGTAAAGAACGGGGCTCTCCTGCTCCAAGCAAATGCCATCACAGCCTGAACTGCAAAAAAATGACATGTGATCAATTTGTCTGATTTCTATAAAAAAAATGTACATACAGAGATATTTCATTCAGAGATATTTCCTATTTTGCAATTTCAGTACGTTTGCACTGTACTGTATTGATGCAAAACGTACTGGACAAGCCAGTACGTATGCAACTATTACTGACCGGGAGTACAGATGCATCCGTCCTAGGACGTGTACAACTGTACTAGTACGTATGCATCTACACTGACCCACCAGGACGTTTGCATCAGCACTAGTTTGTTTGCATCTACACTGATTTCTTATACGTACTGTAACATATATAACATATATATTATACAAGCCTTAATAGCAATACGCGACTGTCATTTTAATATTTGTATGATGATGATTTTTTACCTTTCGCATTTTTTCTCAAAATTCATTCAAAACTCATAATTCATATTATATATAAATATATTTATAAATACACACACACACACACACATATATATATATATATATATATTAAAATATATATTATACCCAATATTTTTATATAAAATATATAACACCTACCTAATATATTATATATGAGTAATATATATATATAATATATTATAATTAATATATAATTGACGCCATATATATGAATATTCCAGACAATTAGGTATATGACACAATAGGAAAGCAACACATATAGCGTTACGCTTTTCGTCACGAAGACTTCACAGCACCTATGCAGGATGAAAATATACACACACACACACACACACACACACACAAGACAAGCCATACATTTGCAGTTCCAACCGATATTGAATACAATATTTGCAAGTGCTAAACAGAAGTGCGGTGGTATATTTAGAATCGCTCACTCTCCTCTCTCTATAATATTACCAATTCTTTAAATAGCAATAACATGCATGTACCAAATAATGGGCATTAATGTGACATTTATTTTCGGTTACATACTAACATGCATGTATTCTATTAAGTTTGCGGTAAACATAGGCGATATAATAAAAGGAAAATAGGTATGGAGGAGGTACCGATTAAATATAACGGCATTCTTTTAGCACTAGCCAATATATTTATTCAAATCGGTTGGAACTGCAATCTATGGCTTGTCTTGTGTGTGGTGGCACCTCTCATGATCTGCTGGCAGAACTACTCGCAGTCGGTGTCTGCACTGATTACGTCTCTGCATCGAGCCATAAACTGTCTAAAGATACGTACTTCCCTCTGCTTTTTCCTGTTGTGTTTACTTATACCATATATATATATATATATATATATTATATATATACATATATATGTATAATATATATATTATATATATATCATACTAATATTATATATATAACAGTAGGTTTATTTCTATGATCAATGTGCCTATAGCCGGTCGTTCTTCTGTTCGCATACTTGACGCCAATAATAGCACCAAAACAATAGCTTGTAAAGCGATGAGTGATGATGACACGTTGCGCGTTTTGTATTGGATGTATGAGGCAGTTAAAGAGCCGGTATCCCACTCATAGTAAGGTCATAAATCAAGCAGACTTAAATTATTGTTTTCATGGCAACCCCGGTTTAACATTGACGGTGGACAAAGGAATGCGATGCTTAATGGCCAATTTCTACGTCACGCAGAAACATTTAATCTGGTTATTAGGATAACCGATAAACAATGCCTAGAGCAGATATCCGCCTACAACGGGACTGTAATACAAATAACAATATAATTTTATTAAACAGTAACAGCGCACCTTGATGTGTCAAAATAAAGTATTTGTGCATGTTTTCAGAATTAATTACAATTAATGACGTTTAATCACCATCAGCGGTGTCGATTTTTAAAACGATTCGGGTGGGGGGGTGGCAAACGGGACGGATCCAATGAGAGCCTATCAGCGTCTGGCTACTAAGGATCAATTTGAAATCGCCTTGAAAATCACACATTTAAAATTAAATTATACGCCAAGTTATACTAAGAATTAATTATTATATATTATTATTAATCAATATATTATTAATCCAATTAATAATGCACAAACAGATGCAAAACGATGATGAAAAAAATCTCAAGAGTTTTAGACTTCTGTCGGATGGCACCTAAAACCAACGTTTTCGGCCGGTCTGCATCCTCCAGAAGGCCCGAGGCCTTGAATGGAAGTCCAGAGGTGGCAAAAGTTGATTTTTTTAGGAACCGTACCCGACCCGGTCAGATAAGCTTAAGCATGGACCCGGCCAGACCCGGTGCAATGAAATGCGGGACCCGTTAGACTCATAGAGCAAATACCGGGTGGAAACAAAAAATGTACCACATTTGTTTTTCTTCTAGCGGACACAATAATTTGTCAATTTCGTGATATCATACAAATTTCGAAAATGCACAGCGCATGGGAAATTTGTTGTGATCACATTTCGATTGTTCGATCAGTCATGTCTCGCCCAGTACGAAAGAAAGTAAAACTGCTGACTTCTACGGAACCAAATCTATTGTAGAGACGCAGGTAAGGTTCACGGGCACAGTTTTGGGAAACGGTCTAACGCCGAACCAGAAAACGATTCTTCGCGCTCTGCCGAAGCTTTTGATAAAGAGGGCTCTGTCCTGAACAAGAACAAAGGTTGCATGGCCGAAAAAGTCAAAATCCTACCCCAAATATTATGATGAAGGTGAAAGATGTCATTGAGCGTGACCCATCAGCCGAGTCAATCAAAAGAATCGCGTAGAAAGTTGGGCACCATCACACGACAGTATAGATAAATATTAAAGAAAGGAAGCCTGAACTGAAGCCCTACAGACTGTCAGTCAACCATGGCACTGACACCAGGCGGACCAGGAGCAGACGACTGGCCTTCTCAACTGGATGAAAGAACACTTGCAGACATCCGGGCTTTTTTGCTAGCAAGTGTGTTCTGTGATGAGGCCCATTTTCATTCTGAATGGTGGAGTAAAACACCTCAGACTGTAGAATTTGGGCCCTCAAGAAAAGCCAGAAGTCCATTCAACCAAAGAATCTCCAAGCCCCAAGGCTCTATCTGGTGCGGATGAGCGCAGATTGGCATCAGCATCGGAACCAATTTTGGTTTTCGAGATCTGTGATGGACATGACAACGACCGTTACAGCAAAGACGCACCTCATCAGTCCTACTTGACAAAAGTTTTATTACAAGAGCTCGGGGCGAACCGGTGGCGGTGATTAAGGCAGCTGTGTGGTTCCAGCAGACGGAGCAGACCCCCAAACAGTCCAAACTGGACCCTTGCATTGCTGGAAGAGCACTCGTGACCGCGTTATCAAAGCCTAAGACGAAGCATGCGTGGCCGCCAACTCCCCGATTTAAACCCCCTTGACTTCTTCTTGTGGGGATACCTCAAAGTCATAAGGTATAAATACGATGGTGATCTCCAGAACATGAAAGGAAGTTGACAGCACGCCATCAAGAAAAGAGATCAGACGCATCAGCAGAGACACGTGTGCCCAAAGTCTTTTCCGCGCAGTCGAAACGCGAGCAGATCTGTGCCTTTCAAGAAAATGTGCGCTTGTCAGGAGCACGTGCCTGTCAGGGGTGAAGCCATGTAGCGTGGAGGTCCCTGAAACCAATTGAAGATACAAATATCCATGAAATGTTCTTTGAGATGATGTAACACAATAATGTCTGTGACGCATACTTTCGATTTGATCTAACTTTAAAAATGTGGTACATTTTTTGGTTCCACCCGGTACATGCCAGTAAACTTATTACGAGCGAGCTTGAAGCGTGAGCGAGTCCTCACTGAATACCGGATTTTTATCGCATATAAGCGGCTTACCTGGCTCGGCCCGGCCCAACCCGACCGTACCCGACACTAAAGTTTTTCAGAAGCTTATATCTTTGGAATCTGCATCCGATTGACAAGTGGTCTTCGCCATCTGATAGCCCCATTCAATCACATTATGTTATTGACACGATATCAGAATATTTCCTTCAATACACCGACGTCGCGTCAAACCAAAGGGAGCTAAACGATACAAATGAAGCAGATTAAGATCAGGGTCGGGGAATCGAATTGCTCCTATTGTTAACATTATTGCGCTTCTATGCAACAGCACAATGCCTATTTGAACATATTAACTGGGGGTAAATATCCCCCCAGCGAGCCGTTTTGCCCCCGCAGTCAAGGCATTTTGTTCACCCTGATGTAATTAATTCCATGTCATTTTTCGCTTGATATGTATTAAAACAAAATACATATACTTTTCTGCTAAAATATTTATAAAAATACAGTGCAAGAATCCATAATAGGTATTCCTAAATGTAGTATTTCCCAGTGAAAATAAATATTTTAAAATATTTCCTAAATATCATGACCTCCAATATACTTTGAACAATTGCTCATTATACGGCAGAATAAGGGAGATCGGATGCTGCTGGTCCAGGAACGTCGTCAAAATTTTTGATTGGGTGTTGGGGGGGGGAACCAGGTGGTTGTCCCCCACTCCTATAGGGTTATATTAGAATCATGCTAATGTTGGGGTCTGGAGCGATCTTGGGGGGGGGGGCGACCCCATCGGTTGGCAACGACAGGGGAGATATTTCCATCATGCTCACATATATTTTTCAGAAATCACTATTGCGCAATGCGCATGCCGATTATCCATATCTGCTTTCCCACTAAAACTCTTTGCGTTTCGAGGAAGGCGCAACTTGTGTCACTAAAATGTGCTTATGTGTATCTTGCACAAAAGCGCCGCCGTGCTGGTGAAGGGAGGGAGGTTAAGACGCTCCCAAATATTTTTCGAGGATAGAAAACAAAAAAACAAAAAAACGTTGGCGCACCCCGCAAAATTTGGCACAGCTGTTGGGGCATCAATTGCCCACATTATGTAAAAGTTTTGACTACGAGTCATCTCAGCTCAGGTCACCATGTCACGTCACGTGACCTTATCTAAAAAAAAATGTTTGTGGTCGTGCCGAAGTCACAAGGTTTGTCCGAGATATTTGAATCTTACAGGGTTTCATAAGGCCATAAGTAACTACAATTCACAGATCTCTGATTTGTTTTATAACGGTGATCTAAGGTCAGGTCAATTTCGTGACGTCCTATTAGAGTCAACGGGAAAATATACAAATGCTCCCTATTGAGAGAATTTGCATTAGATCAGATTAATTATTTCATAGTCATGTTATTTTAGCAAATTATTGATGACCCAGGTGCAATTGCTGCTCAGTGACCTCTGCAAGGTCAGCTGAGTTCATCTGACGTCACAAGCACTTCATGGTTGCCAAAACTTTTGATATAATAAAGATCATAGGCGTTGGAACGCAGGGGCCACAGGGCCATGGTCCCCTCACTTTGTGTTAATTTTGTGTGCTAAAATCAACAACTTCACTTCGTTTATAACAATTCAAAAAACGCAACAGATTCGCAAAGACGAGAATAGCTCAGATCTGCATAGAAATCCCGCGAAGGGGGGATTGAGGTCCGACCAAGACGACAGTCCCTGTCGTCTTGAATCATGGATCGGGTGCACCCATGTCCTTGTAGCATGGATCGGGTGCACCCATAGGTGACCATTCAGTTCTTCTGATTGTCTGGGTTGGGTATCAATTTTTTACTTTTCATGGGTACTGGGCGGGCATGGGTATGGCAATTTTGGAATAATGTTGCTAAGCGCTATTTTTTACTTGACAACCAGATGTTTAACCAGGTAAATATGTTTTTTTAAATGATATAGGACACTCAAATAATAGACTTCGGCAATCATATGACAACAATAAATCGTGGTAAGTAATAGGGCAATCAGATTTTTAAAATTATGTCTGATCCAATATGATAATGTTGATCGCAAAGTGTTTGATAAGTCCAAATCAATAGCAACACACAGGTGCCTGATATTTTTATTTATTTATTAATAGTATAAAAGTGAACATGCTAAGGTAATGGTTGCAAATTGCGAGCAAATTATCACGAGATCGAAGTTTCGCTGGCCCCCTCACTTTTCGTCTCGTTCATACGCTCCTGATAAAGATAAAGACGTGCGAATGACACCACTGTGTCTGTCTCCTCGAGTCGCATCACCCAATATGTAGCATGATCCACATGGGTCACAAAATGACCTTACCCTGAGGTCAAAATTTGAAGTTGACCTAACGGCCGGTCACCATTATATGACTCAAAGTCTGTATGAGACAAACACGATGGTTTACGATGTTGACAGGTGTGACGGGCTTTACGATGTTGACATGTGCGACCGACTGTACGATGTTGACAGGTGTGACGGGCTGTACGATGTTGACGTGAGACGGGCTTTACGATGTTGACAGGTGTGACGGTCTGTACGATGTTGCCAGGTGTGACGGTCTGTATGATGTTGACAGAGGTGACGGACTGTACGATGTTGACATGTATTATACATATATGTACGTTGTTGACAGCTGGGACATTCCAAGACAGATCGACCAAGCCATAACACCCTACATCTCAAAACTGCGTTTGGGGGGTTATCTGGGCCGTAGATTCACGCTGTAAAATTTTCAGATCTATCCGTCAAATGGTTTTCGAGTTATAGCCTCAGGTATTATTCGATTTTGCTCAAACATTCAATTTCCAGCGGGTGATATCTTCCATATAAATTATAGGAGTCATTTAAACCTATATATCATATATATTTGTTTATATTTGTTTGATATAACATTTTTTGAAAATGCTAAATTTTTGGCATTTTAAAACATGATTTTAAGTAAAATCACGTTTTTTTATAATGTAGCAACTACAAATTATGATGTTTTTTTTCTTGCCAGCATTGACTTCAATACATAAACCTTCAATAATAAAAAAATATTGGAGATATACTTTTTCTCTAAATATCTTATCTATATTTTTGAATTTGGAAAAACAATGGCCACCAGCACGCATTTGATAATAACTTTGCACGTGAAAGTGTTAGAGAGCGTAACTGAACAGCATTATATTTGCCTCGTCGAGCTGTATTAAATGATGCATAACATGACCCCTGGCAAGCTGCTCCTTGACCTCAATGCAACACAAAATTATTTTATTTAAAATTGCGCTGAAAATTTCACAACTTTGACATTTTCAAAACTGTTATATCACATTAATCTATAATTTATTATGATTGTTATGATATATACGTTTATATGACTCATATTATTTAGATGGGAGATTTCGCACACTGAAAAATCGAGGTTTGCGTAACATCGGAAAGATGTCTAAGGGTAAGGCTATAACTCAAAAACCATTCAACAGACGGAGCAGAAAATTTAACAGCGTGAGTCTACGGCCCAGATAACCGCGAAACATATTTTCATCGAACTATGACAAACAGCGTGTTAAGTTTTGGTCGATCTGACATTGGCTGCACCGGGTGACCCCAAGTCACGTGACCTTGAAGTCAAGGAGCGACCTGCAGAGGTCATATGTATCATCAAATGCAGCTCTACGAGGCAAATATTTCAGTTAAGCTCTGTTCGCTGTTCAGTTAAGCTCTCTAGCACAATTCCGTGCAAAGTTATTATATATATATATATATATATAAAAAACGGTGACCATTATTTTGCCAAATTCAAAAATATAAATACAATATCTATAGAAAAAGTATATCTCCAATATTTTTACTATCGAAGGTTCACTTGTAATGAAGTCAATGCTGGCAAGGAAAAACACCATCATTTGTAGTGGCCACATTATAAAAAAACGCAACTTAACTTAAAATCGCGTTGGAAAATTTCAAAACTTTGGAATTTTCAAAAATGGTATATTACCTTAATCTATGGTTTATGATGATGATGATTATATATAGGTTTATATGACTCCCAAAACTTAGATGAAATATATCGCCCGCTAAAACGTAGAGGTTTGAGCAAAATCGAATAATGCCTGAGGCTATAACTCAAAAACCGTTTGACGGACGAGGCTGAAAATGTCGCAGCTTAAATCTACGGCTCAGATAATCCCTAAGATACAGTTTTATTGAAATCTGAGCTAAAGTGTGTTATTTCGATATTTGTTTTTGCCGATCTGTCATGGAATGCCCCAGCTGTGATGCATGGTATGTAAGTTATTACCAGCTGTGTTACTGTACATTGTTGACAGGTGTGACGGCTGTACATTGTTGACAGGTGTGACGGCTGTACATTATTGACAGGTGTGACGGCTGTACATTATTGACAGGTGTGACGGCTGTACGTTGTTGACAGGTGTGACGGCTGTACATTATTGACAGGTGTGACGGCTGTACATTGTTGACAGGTGTGACGGCTGTACGTTGTTGACAGGTGTGACGGCTGTACATTGTTGACAGGTGTGACGGCTGTAAATTATTGACAGGTGTGACGGCCAGACGGTGTGCACGGACGGCTCTGACGAGAAGAACTGCTGCGGGAAGAATGAGTTCGAGTGCACCCTGTCCGACTTCCCGCCGCTGTGCAAGCCTAACAGCAAGGCCTGTGACGGCCAAACAGACTGTAGGCACGGCGAGGATGAGAAACTCTGCCAGAGCTGCAGTAACGGTGCCTTCCACTGCCACTCCGACGTCTGCATCCAACAACGCAGGAGGTGAGCCGCACAGTAGCAGAACACGGCGGCAAGGTATCGTTAGCTGACGAACATAAGGAATAAGTGCTCTATTGTTTGTGAAGCAGAAGCAATTATCTGAAAATCTGCTTCTTTCCTCAGATCTCGTGGTTTGAAGTCACTTGCTGATCCCGTGAGTCGTGACGTAACAATGCAATATGCATGTAGTTGATAGTTCCAGGTCAATTTGTTTTCACCCCTGAACATGACTATCGGCGCCCGGTGGGTTCGTTCGCACCCGCGTAGGCGTCCGCGTCGGTGAGTCAATATGACCAGGGGTGCTGACCACTGACCCAATTAGGGCGGATCCAGGGGGGGGGGGGCAAAGGGGCCATGCCCCCCCAAACCACCCCAAAATCGGCGCAATTTGACACATTTCGTGAGTTTAGTCGTAAAACTAAGCAACCTTTTAACCTAGAGAAAGTTTGTTTTAAATCGTTTAATTGAATGCCATAAGCAAGCGAAATCCGATGAGTTTCCAGAATTATGCCGACAATTTTGGGATTTGGCCCCCCAAACTGTCAAAATCACACTTTCTGGATCCGCCAGTGCCACTGACCATACTCCTTCCCCGTCAGCTAAGTCTATACACTGGGGTCTGGGGCTGACACATTCCCCACACCGTGGATGCTGAGATAGGCTACTAAGAGTCCATTCTCAGCACCGTTCTCCCGCCTCCAAATCCCCATAATTGTTTATCGAGGCCGTTATTTACCAAGTGGCGTCGTCGTCGTCCTTATCTGCGCCATTGGGGCAGCGCGGGCGGCCCAGGGCCGATCGCCCGGCCGGAATCACCGCTGATGTCTTGCAGTTTGATCGACAGCTTCGCCGGGCCGATTCGATACAGATAGAGGCGTTCAATTGCAGGCAGTTGGAAGGAGAGCGGAGGCGGGGGATTTTCATTAACCGGCAGTCGACGGGCCTTTGTTCGCATCTGGAAACAACCGCCTCAGGCTGGCTAAGGTCACCAGACATCCCTAAAGGTCACCAGGCACCAGCTGAGGTCACCAGACATCACTTGAGACTACCAAAGGTCACCACCTGGCGTCATGCTAAGTCCTAACAGGTCTTGGCTCAGGGGTCAGCAAAACGTTCACACACCACGACATGACGCAGGCTAAGCGGCCAGTGCTGCAGATTTCCTCTCTTAGCGTCATTGTGACGTCATCTCCGGGATGCTCTCACTGCCAGTGACGTCACCTCCGTCGGCTCCGATTCGGCACGCAACAGGTCCGTCGGTGGCCGCCGCCGCCGCAGCTCACACAAAGAGTCGTGTGTCTGGCAGCATTAATGGAGCGGCGACAGGGACGGCCGGCTCCGCGCCACCGTCCGAATAACAATACCAGCTCTCACCGACGCAATGGATAACACCATCGCCGCCGGACGCCAGTGCGATCGCCGTCGTTTTTTGGGAGTCGTCGTGTGGGGTGGGTGGTACGTGGGGATACACTGTCCTGCTGCCGTCCCCGAGACCACCTGCAGAGAGGAGCCATCCCGCCGCGTCTCCTCTCTCTCTCTCCAGCGATCCCGACAACCGCAGCAGCTCATAGCGCATCCCTGAGACCACCTGATCCCGCCGCGTCTCCTCTCTATCCAGCGATCCCGACAACCGCAGCAGCTCATAGCGCCCGCCGGCGCCGCCGGCAATCAAACTGTCGCAACTAGAATATTCAAACAGGCCAAATAATAAAATTTGGCGGCGGCCGTGGGGAGAGATTTAGTGCGCGTTTTAACGCCGGATTTGATATTTCATAGCGCCGGCGGGCGTCGGTGCGGCGCGCGGGAGCTGCAGTGCCGTGTCAGTCGGCCGGCTCTTTGTTGGAGCGTCTGGTTGCGTGCCACTGTGTGCTGCTGGAGGTGGCCGCCACTCGATCCAAGTTGAGCAATATCAGCGGCGGGCTTACCCGGCGCGCACGTGATGGAGATGAAATGGATCCGGCCTCGGTGGAGACGGCGGCGACCGGCAGATTTGAGGGCACCATCAGCCGAATGACATGGCGCACCGGTGCAGTCGAGTGACAACTTTGCGAGTGGTCGGCGGAGAGCAGCCAGCGACCGGTCGCTGTGTACGGGCAAACGAAACGAACCGGCAGTGTTGTCTATTGACGGAGATCGATGCAGCATTGGTCTGGATTGGGGTCATACCGTGCGGGGCTTTGTTGGCTCCGTCAGCTGCGACACAGACACAGACAGACGTGTGGCACAGACGTAGGTACTGAGCAGCGTTACGATGCGTCACAACTCACAGCCTTGTGATGCACAGTGCACACACCACACAGATGCGAACATGACTGCCGTCTTTACGATCGGTATCCGGCATCCAAATGATTATTTTCTCATAAGAACAGAAATACGTTCAAAGACAAAATATACATTTATCTTGAATTTTTATTATTCCTGTAATGAGTTGTCAAACCGAGCTGCGGCGTAATGACATTGACCCTGCATTGCTGTTCTCAGGTGTGACGGTGTGGAGGACTGTGACGGCGGCGAGGACGAGCTCGGCTGTCCAGTGGACCACCCTGGTCGGGTCAGCTCGGACCGTTGGCCCCGTCAGCAGCGCACAGAGGGCCGGGCGGCCGCCGCCACGCCTCCCTACCTGCTGCCGCTGCTGCTGAGCGGCCTATCGCTCCTCCTGCTGCAGCAGACACTGACTGCACGACTGCAGCCGACACTCTGAGCCGAGAGATGCTGTGCTACACTGCTGCAGCAGCCGACACTCAGTAGCAGTTACTCCACTCAGCTGCTACACAAGACCGCAGCGCCAGCTGCAGACATCTGTCCATCCAGCTGGTGACAGACCTCTGGTCGGACTATAGCTTACTCGACTGACATTGCCGCTGAAATGTGCCCATGTGCCAACTATACAATAGGTCGTCCTAAGCCACAACTGAGCCAAAAATTTGTAGGCTGAAAGATTTTGCATGGTCTGAAATAATTATAAACCAAAATAAGACGGAGGCCGCTTAGGCGTGTAGCAGCTCAGTTGTGCGGTAATTCGGAAGGTCTTCCTTCCTCAGGCGGCCTTAGTTCAGGCGCGTCTGCAGCTCTTCTTGGGAAGTGAAATGCACAACGATAGGTATTCTTAATTAACCGCAGGCGGCGATGCATTAAATGCAGACTTTCTTGAACTGGTTTATGATTCAGATGTAAGTTACGAAACAACGGCTCCCGTGTTCACTTCGCAGCATTTTCTCTCCTGAGCCGCGTCTGTCTTCCCCAGCGAGGATTCATTCCTCCGAACAACGACATTCCATGGGGTGAATAATTTGGACTAGCTCAAGACCAGAGCACCGTCTACTGTCCCGGTATATACGCTGACTTTGAATGCATTTGCATGTCTTAAGCCTAAATCATATCAAGTCAAAAGTTCACGATCGAAAAACAAATGGGTCAATAAATTCATATAATATAAAATGGCATTTGGGCATGTTATATACATGTGTCTTAAACTTCACTTGGCTAAATTTTCGAGAAAAATATGAAATGTCATGAATTCCCGGGCGGCTGCTCGTTTATCGTTCATCTCTGATAATAAGACTGGAGCAGCGATCACGTGCTGCAGCGCATCACCGGTTCTGTTTGCTAGGGCACCACCAGTCAGTAGCACGCCAAGGACTCGCCCCGACTCTACCCTTCTCCTCGACCCTACCGCCATGTCTACCTCGGGTCGGAGAAGACGTGTCACCGTGCCGGTTAGTCAAAACTTGACCTGTCCCCCGTGGATCAAGTCCGTGGGTCAGTCCGTGTGTCAGTTCGTGGGTTCAGTCCGTGTGTCATCCGTGGTCAGTCCGTGTGTCAGTCCGTGGGTGCAGTCCGTGTTGTCAGTCCGTGGGTCAGTCCGTGTGGTCAGTCCGTGGGTCAGTCCGTGTGTCAGTCCGTGGTCATCCGTAAGTCAGTCCGTGGGTCAGTCCGTGTGTCAGTCCGTGGTCAGTCCGTGTTCCAGTCCGTGGTGTCAGTCTGTGAGTCAGTCTGGGGTTCAGTCCGTGGGAGCTGCAGTCCCCCCCGTCAGTCCGTTCCGTAGCGGCGTTGCCGTATACAAACTCGTTTAGTACAAATGATCGGCGGCGTCTTCCGCCTCCGGCCGCCCTCTTAGGCAGCGGCAGCGCTAGTTTACACAAGGTGTGTACGTAGCGGGTTGTAGGGTGTGTTTAGGGGGGGGGGGGTTGTTTGTACAAGGCCGCTGTGACGAAAAGGCGGACGAAAGTGGCCAATGTTGCCGTGGCCGAGGTAGACGGGTTATGAAGCGGCAGTGGCGTGTTCGGCCAGGTAGTCGGCAATGCAGTGGGAATGTCGGCCGGGCTCATTCATTGTAATGGTATCACTTATTGCATTAATTGTATAGTATTGGTATCGTGGTGGTATTGCATTTTTTTATAAGATCCTATTTTGATCAGAAGTAACAAATAGTGGTATGGTGTCAACAGCACAACCCAGGTTTTGGACGCGGCTGCGTAGTCTTTCCGTTATTTGATTGTATTGCCTCAGCATCATCATATCATTTCAATTACAACGTGGCTTCGGAGTTTCGGTAGCAATTCCTGTGTTTCCTACAAAAACCCACATACCTTTTTTAAGCCTCGACAAGTTATGCTAGCCTGAATTATATCCCCTATTCGCTCTGACATTAATCCAGTATGAATCAGATAACAATACCATAACCACAAACATAACCGCATAAACCATAAAGCAAGGATTGAACTACAGACATATACTCTCATACTACACATTATCGCTTCGGCATATCCTTTTGAACATCAGTGATGGTCAATAAATTAAAGTTATGAGTGATCCGGTCGCTTCATGGGCGGAATCCAAGGGAGTGTGTGTGTGTGTGTGGGGGGGGGGGGGGGGGGCACGGGACCAGTTCCCCACAAAACCACCTGAAAATCGGCGCAAATTTGACACATTTCCTGAGGTAATAGTTTGTTTATTGGGGTTGAAGGGCGCACCGACACCTTTGGGTCAATTTGCGCCCATCCTGAGGTAATAGAAAATCTAAGCAACTTTTACGGAGGAAAGTTTGTTTTAAATCAGTTTGCGATGCATAAGTAAGCAGAATCCGATGAGTTTTCAGAATTGCGTGATACTTTTGGGGATCTGGTCCCCTAAACTGGCCAAAGCCACCCATTCTGGATCCGCCCCTGATCAGCTTAACTAAGGGACATTTGCATTTATCCCCATTGTTCCACAATACAATAGTGTCGTAATTCGTATGTGTATGAGTGTGTGTGTGTGTGTGTGTGTGTGTGTGTGTGTGTGTGTGTGTGTGTGTGTGTGTGTGTGTGTGTGTGTGTGTGTGTGTGTTTAATTTATTTATAAGATGCAATGCACGCTCGTAGATGTCCACCGATTTTAGATTTTAATTTACTTAGACGGTAGATTAATGAGTATAACCAATAACCATTGCTGGCAGGTATATTGCATGTGCTCACATTTGATGAAAATCAACAAGGTTGCACAGGACAAGGCATTTCAGCGCCGAGTTCGAGTTTATCCTTCTTTCCTGCCTCTTCGTCACTCTGCAGTGAGCCAGGATACCGTGGGTATGTGTCGCTTTATGAGGAACGTGAGCAGCAGGCGAGAATCGAGGATTATTTGCAACACGATCACGGAATCTTCTGCATTCCTAGTGAAACAAAAACTCAGAGAAAGTCGCCCGTCCCTTAAAAAACTTAGACAGTCAGTCCTCAGCAAATTTCGAATAGCATACGCCACGGTGCGCTGTTTCTCTTAATCGATTCAAATCCCCCGTAATCGTGTCGCCAGTTGTGTTCGATTTTCACCTATAGAGTGTAGAAGAGGGAGAGGAAGGCTGGAGAGGCGAGGGCCGGACTGATGCAAGTACAAAGCGCGCATGCGCAGAGGAAGCGTGAGAAAGTGAGCGTGCCAACATAGGACGTATGAGCGTGTGGGAGTACCAACGGCAAGGGTCTGGCGATGGTAGCTACGTAGTACTACATAGAACCAGTGTGAACCTGCGCGACTAGGAGTGCTAAGTTAGATGAACAGGATGGAACGGAAAGACAGGTGAAGAACAAATCCCAACAGTTTTCGTTAGGGCTAATGCACATCGCATGACAATAGTTTTACATTTAAAAGTGAGAGCCATAACATTCGCTGTCGTGTGTGTATAAACGTGGGGCGGACTGGGCAACAAATCAGAAGTGCTGAAGTGGGTTTATTTCTCAGCATGGCTGCACAACTCACTGAGAGCGGGCATCCTTGGATGGAAAAGTGAGCTATGTATCAATGCATGATAGACATTATCTAATAACGCATTGTTTAATAACTTCGGGTGCTAACCAATAGACATGTCAGAAAAGTTCATGTCAAACTTACCAGTGACACTTCCAGGCGAACTCCTAGGTAAATGGGCAAAGCTTGCATGTGTCAAAATAAGTCAAGTCACTACGAATTAAACGTGCGACATTTGTGTTGCAGACAAACCAAAGTTTGGTCTTAGTATCTATCTCGTCAGTGCCAAACCGAAACTTGGGTGAATGCGTGCATGTGCCGAGATCTGCAATGACAGGCGGCATATGCCAAGATCTAGCAAATTATGTGCCAAATAGATTAGCTGGACTGGCGGTGATCTAGGGGACTGTGACACTGGACCAAAATAATGTGTGATTTACACGAGGCTATGCTACAGCTACACGGCACCGAGTCGGGGGAGGTAGCGCTAGAGGGTCCCGCCGAACGTCAACTAAGGATAAGGGGCCAATAGCATACTTTGACATCGACGGTCCGGCGCACTGATCACTCTGTCTACAATACAGACGGATATTCGTTACTTCATTCAGCCTATGCAATATTTATTAAAAAAACGATACAATACAAAGTGCTCGATAAACATATTTTCATAACTTTTTCCCTCTCAAATGCCTGTCAATTTCGTGAGATTGCCGTTCCCAATTGATGAACCAAGCCAGTGACAGAACGCGTGCGCTAAGAGACCTGATTGCGAGGGGCCGATGTCTCGGTCCAGTATTTGGATGGTGTCCTTGCCNGTCGCCCGACTCCACACGCGCCACCCCTCCCCCATCCCGCCCGGAAAGCCTGACCTGGCGGCACTTTGATCAGGCACAGAGGTGGTTATGTGGCACCATGCTTCCGTTCACGTGTTTGGGGGTTGCTATGGCCTATGGCGCCCGAAAGACGAGTAAGGGCGCGATTCCCTCAATTTCATGGTTTTGAATGGAGCCCAGTCTGTTGGTAATCATGTTACTAACAATCACGTTACTAACTTTACACAACTCACGTATTTTTCCCTAAATAGTTGTTCGTGGTAGCCGTATGAGCAGCAATGGTTGTCGTTTATTGTTCCTTCTCCTACTCTTTCTTTTAAAATTTTCATAGCGATCCTAAATGAAGAAAGCCAATTTATAGGGGTATACGGTACAGAGTAGACTATTTCATTAGGTTTAACCAGAGGCATATACACTGGCAAGCATATACACTGCTTGCTGCTCCTTGCTCATTCCCTTCTCGGTATAATATTTATCTAATCTAATTTTGAAGGAGGCAAGTGGCACTGCATTAGCGACATCCCCCGGTAGCAATGCCCTACAACCCTTCTGCTGAAAAATGACTGTCGTAGCCTAGTTCTACTTTGTTTCATAACGAGTGCATGCTGATGACCTCTGCCTCGATTTTTCCTACTGAATACAAACATTCCCTTTAAATATCCAGAATCCATTTACAAATTTGACTACTTCAATTAGATCCCTTAGCCTTCTATATCAAAGTGAAAGTTTTTGGCAAAACGGTGCGGTGACCTGAGATGACCTCAGCCGACCTCAGCCGACCTTACATAAATTACTGAGCAATAATTCCACCTGGGTCATCAACAGTGAGCTAAAACAGCATGACTGAAATAATTGGCCGGGTCCAATACATGTTCTCTGAAAAAAACACTCCTATATTTGCCATGAAACGTGACTTTGATGATCTCTGGTTAACTCAATATTGACCTGAGCCAAATAACTCCCAGTAACTTCAAATGAACTTGTAGATAGTTTTCGAAAGTTGTTTTCCGCGTCTTGCTATCTTTTTTAGTTTTCGAGTTAGAGGGTGGGATTTAACACGATGATCATGCCGGCTAGCATACGTCATGTGCACCTGACGTCACCACCAATCCTTGAAACCTTTTTTTGGCCGGAATGGCCTAACTTGTTATAGAGCCTTAGGTATAGAGCCTATTGTAACAAGCACAGTCACTTAGTGGTCTTCACCAAGCATCTTAGTTTTTGACCATTCCCTGCACCTCTCTCTGAACGAACATTGGATGTGGTTTCTTATATGTATCCAACAGACATTTCAATAAATATAGGGATAACTGCATTTTAAGACTGGATTCGCCCGTCCCTTCAACTACATTGGCTGGGATGTTTCTGTGCCCGCACGGTACACCCCTGGCTGGGATGTTTCTGTGCCGGCACGGTACCCCTGGCTGGGATGTTTCCTGTGCCCGGCACGGTACAGCCTGGCTGGGAATGTTTCTGTGCCGCACGGTACAACCCCTGGTGGGATGTTTCTGTGCCGGAACGGTAACCCTGGCTTGGGATGTTTCGTGCCGGCACGGTAACCCCTGGCTGGGATGTTTCTGTGCCCGCACGGTACACCCCTGGCTGGGATGTTTCTGTGCCGGAACGGTACACCCCTGGCTGGGATGTTTCTGTGCCGGCACGGTACACCCCTGGCTGGGATGTTTCTGTGACCGCAACGTACACCCTGCTTGGATGTTTCTGTGGGCCGGCACGGTACACCCCTGGGCTGGGATGGGGTTTTCTGTGCCGGCACGGTACAACCCTGGCTTTGGGATGTTTCTGTGCCCGCACGGTATACCGCCTGGCTTGGATTGTTTCCTGAGCGGCAACGGTAACACCCTGGCTTGCGATGTTTTCTGTGCCGGCACGGTAACACTGGCTGGGAGATGTTTCTGTGCCCGCACGGTACACCCTGGCTGGGATGTTTTCTGTGCCGGCACGGTCACCCTGGCTGGGATGTTTCTGTGCGGACGGTACCCTGGCTGAGATGTTTCTGTGCCGGCACGGTACACCCTGGCTGGGATGTTTCTGTGCCGGCAACGGGTACAACCCTGGCTGGATGTTTCTGTGCGGCAAGGTACAACCCCTGGCTTGTGATGTTTTGTGGCCGGCACGGTACACCCCTGGCTGGGATGTTTCTGTGCCGGCACGGTACACCCCTGGCTGGGGTGTTTCTGTGCCGGCACGGTACACCCCTGGCTGTGTGTGATATTCCCGGGCCGTTGTATGTGTTCGTCTGCGCGGAGCCGGAGGAGCCGGAGGAGGGGGGGGGGACGCACGTTTCCTGTGCTGCTGGGACCAGGCTGCCTGTGGACGATAAATAAACAGCCGACTGCGAGAGAGGCGAATGAATGAAGTTGGGTCGGGTCGATGACACGGGGCGGAGCGGGGCTCTATAACATAGGGGCGGAGTGCTGCCGGCCATCATCCCTGGTGAACGGACGAGCGACGGACGAACGCCACTGTCCTACTGTCCTACTGCAGGCAGAGAGGCCACCTCCTCTCATTGACAATGTCCTGCTGTCCTACTGCAGGCAGAAAGCCACTCCTCTCATTGACATGTCCTGCTGCCTACTGCAGGCAGAGAGGCCACCCTGCTCTCATTGACAATGTCCTGCTGCCCTAACTGCAGGCAGAGAGGCACTCTCTCATTGACGGAGAAATTGGGTTCTGGCCTGCCTACAATTGCGGCAGAGAGCGCACTCCTCCATTGACAATGTCCTGCTGTAAATACTGCAGGCAGAGAGGCCACACTCCTCGTCATTGACAATGTCCTGGGCTGCCTAAACTGCAGCAGAGAGGACACCTCTCTCATTGACAATTGTCTGCTGTCCTAAACACACCTGAAGAGACGACGACAACCTCACTTCATTGACATGTATAGAGATATAACTGCAGGAGAGAGGCCCTCCTCTATTGACAATGTCCTGCTACTCTACTGCGGCAGAGAGGCCACCTCTCTCATTGAAAATGTCTGCGCCCTAACTGCGGCGAGAGGCCACCTGCTCTCATTGACAATGTTCTTGCTGCCCTACTGCAGGCCAGAGAGGCACTCTCTCATTGACTAATGTCTGCTGCCTAACTGAAGGCAGAGGGCCACCTCTTTTGACATGTCCTGCTGCCCTACTGCAAGGAGAAGAGGCCACTCCTTTTCGTCATTGACAATGTTGCTGCCTACCTGCAGGCAGGAGAGGCCCACCTCGCTCTCATTGAACCATGTCCTGCTGCCTACTGCCAGACAGAGAGGCCACCTGCTCTCATTGACAATGTCCTCTGCTGCCTACTGCGGCATGAGAGCCACCTCCTCTTATTGACACCCGCCCATGTCTGCTGTAGCCCTATACCCACTAAACCCCCCCACCATCCCACACACGTCACCACTTGCCAGGCAGAGAGGTCCACTCTCTCATTGACAATGTCGCTGCCTACTGCAGGCGAGAGGCACTCCTCTCATTGACAATGTCCTGCTGCCTACTGAGGCATGAGAGGCCCATCCTCTCATTGACAATGTTCTGCCTGCCCTTAACCTGCAGGCAGAGAGGCCCCTCCTCTCATTGACAATTCCTGGCTGCCTAACTGCGCAGGCAGAGAGGCCCTCCTCTCATTGACAATGTCTGCTCCCTACTGCAGGCAGAGAGGCCACCTCCTTCATTGTACATGTCTGCTGCCCTACTGGGCAGGCAGAGAGGCCACCTCCTCTATTGACATGTCCTGCTGCCCCTAACTGCAGGCAGAGAGGCACTCCTCTCATTGACAATGTCATGCTGCCCTACTGCAGGCCAGAAAGGCCACCTCCTCATCATTGACATGTCCTGCTGCCCTATGGCAGGCAGAGAGGCCACCTGCTCTCATTGACAATGTCCTGCTGTCCTACTGCAGGCAGAGAGGCCACCTCCTCTCATTGACAATGTCCTGCCCCATCAGTGCCATAGAGACCAGCAGAAGGACTGCTTGCTTCAGTCCTGCAGAGGAAGGCTGAGTNACAGGACAGGGTGCAGTGTGTACAGGGCAGGGTGCAGTGTGTACAGGACAGGGTGCAGTGTGTACAGGACAGGATGCAGTGTGTACAGGACAGGGTGCAGTGTGTACAGGACAGGGTGCAGTGTGTACAGGACAGGGCAAGTAGTACAAGACAGGTGCAATGTGTACAGGACAGCGGCTTTGCAGTGTTACAGTACAGGGCTGCATGGTACAGCGACAGGGTGGGCAATGTGTACAGGACGGTGCATTGTACCAGGACAGGGTGCCAGTGTTACAGACAGGTGCAGTGTGTTACAGGACGGGATTGCAGTGGTTGTACAGGGACAGGCGCAAGTGTTACAGTGAACAGGGTGCAATGGTGATACAGGACAGGGTGCGGTGTGTACAGGACAGGGTGCAGTGTGTACAGGACAGGGTGCAGTATGTACAGGACAGGGTGCCGTGTGCACAGCATGCCCTCCCCATGGCTGTGCGAGTTGCACTTCACGCCGCCAGCAACGGACGCAGTGCAGATGCGTTTGTATTTGTTTACAGGCCTTGTTTTTGCAAAGAGGTCAACGGCGGGGTCCGCGTGCCTACTGGTTATTAGTCATGTGCAGGATGTCTGTTGCTTTGTTTATTTTTGACTGCGCCTCTGCATTTGAATCAAAGTAATTGTCGGTGGTCTAAAAATACAGGTATATAAATAAACCTATAAACTAGGATTTGCATCCACAAGAGCATGCAATGATTGCAGAAGAGCTGCCTTGCCTACTAATCGTTCTCATATGCTGTTCTTTATAATGTATCTGTCTATAATATGCACCTTGTGCTATTTACGATATGATTGATACAACAGTTGTATCAGAGCATCAACAGAAAGTGAGCACTATTATGCACTTTCGAACTGTGATAGATTGATAATGAACCATACTGACGCATTACCAGAGATAAACCACAACAAGGAACAGAGCCAGATCATCGTCTGCAACTGCTACTTAATCATCTCAGCATAGATGCACCAGGCAGGAGAAAGAGACAGTAGGCAGGTACCGACACTGGTCGAGAGAGATCGACACCGACTAGGTTACCACAGGATTACCCCTACAGAATACCTACAGGATACCCTACATTGACAGAGGAGAGTACCGCTACTGACAGAGTACCGGACTGACAAAACAGACCAATGGTACGGAGCAAGAGTACCAGTGCCAACGGAAGAGAGACAACAACATAAAGCATCGGTACCGACTACCAAGTCAGAGTAGGTATATAGGAACACCGAACTTTGACTGCGGGCACCGATAGAATTAAGCACCGAAACCACATTATGCAACACCCAGTGGATAATAGCAGCACCTGCAGAGCCGCGTCCCGGCCCCATTTCGGCGGCGGCGCGGCGCCGGACTGTCTGGCGTGGTCCATCGTCCCTGACCTGGCCTCGGGCGGCGCTCTCCGTCGCCATCTGGAGCGCGCTACGTGCAGCCTAATCGGGGGCGATCCATTAGAGACTGCGACGTATTTAATTAAGGGGATCGGTGCGAGTGCATGGGCGCATGGGCGCTTGTCGAAGACCTCAGCTGGCTGCTGGTGTGGTGTGCTGGCGGAATGTGTCGGGACACGGATGTGTGATAGAGAGATTCTCGGGATAATCATAAGTATTAGATGCCGGCAGATTCTCCGATGTAAATTAGCCAATGAGGTTCGCAGTGGCTAGGGACTATAATTAAAACCAGCTGTGGGTGTATTCGCCATGATGGATGATTTAGCGCACAGGATTTTAGCGTTATAAACTGTTCGGTGTCGTCAAAAATAATATACTATTATGTTGTACACTTGATAGTAAGTGCATAATTGCATAACAGTGACAAGCTAAATGGGAGAAGTATTCTGCTGCTAACAAAATCCCGAGTCACATATTCAATATCTTGGGTATGCAAGCAGAACATTAATCTAAATTGAATATACAAAAGCCTGTGCCATAGCTTTCGTAATGTATTCAGATCACAACCAGAAGAAGAATATGCATTAGCCGGTAGCAGTGCGCAAACCTGCAATTTTCCAAGCCAGAGAAAGCAGTTCTATGCACTGGGTACCCGCCCCAGTCATACCTTATTCTAACGCAAATCAGCATAGTGGCCAGCACCGCCGAATTTTATTATCATCCATCCTCATAGGGAGGCAAGCACTGAAGCCACTTTACTTTTTTACGGTGCAAGGAGCATCGCAGCTCCTGCAATATCGCCTTTGATGGAAACATTACCGTTAACAAGTCTGCTGGTGCGACTAGTTAGCCGTGTCCGAAAAGGCGCCACTCACTGCTCGCCGGAGAGCACCGCCATTTAATGACCCCAGAGTAAATGGAAGATAAATACCCTCCATTCGCTCTCAGAAGTGCATAAGGAACGGCGCGGCCGTGCTATGAGCATACGAATTGCGCTATCGCGTGACCAACTCGCCTTACATAAAATCGCCGTCTGGTGGCAGAAATCGGCGCGGTGCCGCGCGGCCGGTTTGCATGCCACTAACCCAGACTCATGCAAATCGCCACCCATTACTGCTCGGTTTATGGAAGGGTAGATAATTGTACGATATCTGCGCTCGTCCTTTGTTCCAGGACAGCCGGATAGACTGTGGTGACGTCATCGGTCGCCGTCTCTAATCAGCCAATCAAAAGCCAGCCGGGTGGCGAGCGCCCTCCTCCAAGAGGCTGCGTGACAGCCATGAAGCTGCGTCGGGACAGCTGCTGCCATCTAGGAGCAGATCTTCGAACTGAGCGGGGCCAGGCGGGACCGGTGGCATCACGCCCGGGCCGGAGGCTGGAGGGCCACTGGTGGAAGGAAGTCAGTGTGAATCTTTCCACTCGCTATTTTCCAATGTAAGTTTTGCATTGTATGCAATCGCGGCAATCAGCGTAATATATTTCAACAGAAGCGATCTGAGATAAGGTGCAGGTTGTTTAATGAATGGGCGAGATCATACCTAATTGGTATAATTGTTGTGCGTTCGCGCAGCAGTTAAAGCAAAACAGAAGCTAACAGCCAAATTATCACCCTAGATATAAATGCAATTATTACCTCTGCTCCTATCGACTTAAATAATGCGATGAGAAGGCTGAGCCAGAAGTCGTTTGTTAACTTTAGGTACTTTGGAAACGGATAGGTACTGCCGATTTGTCTGGCGATGGAGTGCATGTGCTCGTCAGTCGTCACATATACGTCACATAATCTTTCCTAATTATATTCAATGGTATGCCAGAATGTCAGTCTGGAATGAGCGAAAAAGCTGGTGGTGCCAGAAAATGCACTTAACCTAGTGGTGTTATACCTACTTCTCTGCAGCTTGCCCCGCCATTTACCTACATTTTCACGCACCGCAAAGCTTCTGTTGGGATATAGCCGAGGAAATTATTGTCAGAAAATGTCAAAAAATGTCCTCATTTGTTCATGGTAACTGTATTGAAACCTGTGAGAATTTAAAACCTCAGCGATTAGTGGTAAGACTTTTTCAACTTATGACGGCTGGCGCCCATGCACATTGGTTGGGGCTAACTGCCAAATATGCTGAGGGGTGAGTGGGAACAGCGGATGGATATACCATACACTTTTTTAAACTTTTGGTCACATCTTAATTCATGCTTGATTGTGTAATCGATTCAAAATAATAACATCATGAAGTCCTGCCCAAAATATCGCATCTGAATGATAAAAGCACCATGTTTTTTAATTGAAAGGGCTATGGAGCAGACGGAAAACAAAGAAGTCACAAATAATTAATGTATGAATGCAAATATTCGAAGAAAGACTGCATTTTGTGGTGCAGAAGCGTGCATCTATAGAATCGGTACGAGTTTATAAGCACCTTATTATAATTAATGAGGCTGCTCACTATGTGATAGCTATGAAGCTATGAGTAGTAAAACCTGAAATTATTCTGGGCCAGGCAATATAATCCAGAGATACAATCTTGTTCAATACCTCTAATAGAATATGGTTCACAGCCATGCACCAGATAGCGTAGTGAAAAATATATATGATAGGTAGATATATTCACAGAATCTAGCCGTTGTGTGCGTTGGAGAGCAGGATATTGCCAGTCCTTGTTGGCTGGAGCGTTTTTCACTGGAGTTATGAGATGTTTAGATTACAGTTGCCTTTTAACACCAAACCACTAAGACTTGTGATTAGTTCTGTAATGAAGCAATCGAGCATCAACTTGATTTTATCATTGATCCATCGGGGTCGATGTTTTTAACAGTTTGAAGTGACCAAGTTCATTTTGATCTAGAAATACTATAATGTTATTTAAATTCACAACATTTCTGGTTGGTTTGCACGAGAACCATTGCTGGCTGATTATGAGTAATCTAGTTCATACCTACGCTTGATATATGGCATGATGTGCGGGATATGCTACCGGACTTCTCACACTTATTAAATGCACCCCAACTCACACCATACAATAAATGAAGCGCTCACAACCGACACAACGATGGCTAAAATAAATCCAGATGCATGGCTAGTTGTATCTAGTTCAGCTCCACAGCAGTGCACATTTTCACTGTCCTAGCTTCCGCCGGCAGGTGGTGGCAGCGAGCACTGAGTCACGCTGACTCCCAGGTGTTGCGTTCACCAGCAATTTCGCTGTTCCCAGCATACAACTGTCCAGAATAACACCTGTAAAAATTGGCTAGAGTACCTACACAAAGCTTTGTTTAAATCAGTGCAACTGCCCAGAGTGCCTACGCCTGAGGCTGGAGTGTAAAATGATAACACTATTTTTTTTTATCTTATCGTAATTGTATCTAATTATAATGATGTTTGTATCGTATTCTAATCTATATTCACCATTTACCTCGCTCGCACAATCGAGTCGACGCCGTCCTATCCTGCAGCGCTTCCCGAAGCGCTTCCTTCTCGGGGCGTTAGGCCCGCCCGCGGCAGCGGTGTCTCGGCGGCTCACAATGTCGGCAGCTTTACATCAGTGAAGCTGGTGACCGCATAATCCGACCTGACCCAGCGACGGAAGGGGCGATCGGGGCGATCAGGGCGGTCGGGGCGGTCGGGAGGTCGGGTCGGTCGGGGCAGTGGGACGGTCGGGGCGGTCGGGGTGGTCGGGGCGGTCGTGGCGGTCGGTACGGTCGGGGCGGTCGGGCGGTCGGGGCGGTCGGGCGGTCGGGGCGGTCGGGGTGGTCGGGGCGGTCGGGGCGGTCAGTACGGTCTGCCGGGCGGTCGGAGCGGTCGGGACGGTCGGGATGGTCGGTAACTGTCGGGACGGTCGGAGGTCGGCAGACCAACCTCCTCCCAGCCGGCACTGCACCTGTAATAATCGGTCGTCGGCGGTCTCATTAGCTGAGCACGCGCCGGCCGCGTCCGCTCGCGCCGTACGGCCCCCGCCCATTACCCGTGCCCGTGTAACTCATACCCGCGCACCCTAATTACCCGCGCTTTAATAATGAGCCGCGATCGAACGGATACGATGCTGGTCCGCGGCGTTCGCCGGTGCGGTGCGGTGGCGCGCTGAGAGAAAGCCGACGCGCACGTGCCGTAAAAAAGACGCGTCGGAAACCAGAGAGAGCGGCGCGCGGCCGCCGGACAGGCCATTACTGGAGCGGCGGTGGCTGACGGCCGGCTCATCAGCAGCGGTGACCTGGGACGGCCGCCGTCCGTCCTCCCCGGTACTCTGATACGCCCTGCTCTGCCAGTTTTGATTCGATTCGGCAACAGACACGCTCCTGCCCAGTACCGTCCCAGTACCGTCCCAGTACCGTTCCAGTACCGTCCCAGTACCGTCCCAGTACCGACCCAGTACCGTCTCAGTACCGTCTCAGTACCGTCCCAGTACCGTCCCAGTACCGACCCAGTACCGTCTCAGTACCGTCCTAGTACCGACCCAGTACCGTCCCAGTACCGTCCGACAGTGGCCCAGCAGTGGTCGAGTACAAGTCCAGCATCGGTTCAGTTCCACCCTCGCGGCCCGGCACCGCCCCTGCTGATAGTTGGGGGATCGCAACAAATCGCGGTGCAGCTTCTTAGAACTTAGAAAGATGCGGTGGCTATTGGCTTAGGATCGGTGACTGATGTGCCTCTTAAGCGAGCAGATGCAGCAAAGCAGAGCAATGTCAATGTCGATCGGTAAAACCCCTGCTATGATCTCTGACATGCTGCTGGAATTTATTTCGTGAGGCGTCTAACGTGATGTTAAGAAGTCTTGCATCAAATACCCTATGTCGACGGACAACATTACGTCGTCCATTTAAATAAAATCCTACAGAAGACAACGCTAATACGCCGACCGGCTGCAATGAACGCTGTTAGCCTGCTGCTCTGTAATTTAAATCACCTGCGCGCGGCCAGCCCGCGGCGCATTGGTGCGCTGCGGGACAGTCTACCGATCGCGGGGACTGCAGCGCGCCGCGTCTGCGTGCGCCTAGCACCAGTCGGCGCCCGCGGCAGCCGCCGCCGCCGCCGCCATCACCACGCCGTGATAAATGCGGCGATTGCGCCGCCCTTTGATCGATGACGCAAATGTAACCGTCGCGCCGGAATGCAGCGTAAATATTGGAGCGATCCGTGGAGACGTCCGACGCCAGCTGACTCTTCCGCTGCGGATGCTGAGGAGAGCTCGCGCACTGGCGTGCTCCCATCATCCTCCGCTTTGCTGTCGTGCAGAAATTCCCAATACCATCTTTTAAACGCCATTCCAAATGCAAATCAACGAATCAATTAGCAATATATTAAATGTGGGCACTTTGATTGCAGTCATTACGACGAATAAATAGCCGTGTCGGTGGCGGGCCTCGGGCCTGCAGCGCGAGCCACGCCGGCTCCTGACACGGATGCCATGACCGGCACAAGCCGCACGGGCAGACCGAGTGGTGCCTGCACAGCCACAGGCGCCGCCACTGGGCAGCACGACCGCACGCTGCCGCCGCCGACAGAAGACGCGAGCCGAGAGCGACGCGAAAATGACGAGTTGCCGCGTGCGGGCGGCAGGTCGGCGCGACGGCTGCGTCCCGGAGCTTCCTCGGCATCCTCGGGCCACGTGATTCAGCGGCGCGGGGGCGCCTGGGGAGCCTGTCGGGGCGCAGCGGGTGCCGACGAGAGCAGAGACGCCGCTGCAGAGCCCGGCGCGGGGTGAATTTAATCGGTTCGCAGTGTGCGGCTGCTGCTCTATTGGCCAGCACAGTCGGCAGCGCCACCGAGTGTCACGAGGTCGCTGTCAGGCGGCGGCGCGGCGGCGGCGAAGACGGCGCGGAGGCCGGCTGCCGCGGTGGTCGCCGCCACAAGCTGCGATCGGTCATTTGCCGCACAGCTGGGGCCGTGCACAAACGTGCACAGCCGTGCACAGACGATGCACACGGCGCGGTTTGCACGGCGGTGAGGCGGGCGCGTGCGGCGCCGCCGGCCGACAATTTGCCTCGAATATCGCGGCCACCGACGGCGCGGCCGGCCGCGGTCGAATCGTAGCTCCGGTCGACACATAAAATACGAGAGCTCGTTTTAATTGGACAACTGCTGACGAAGGCTGATCAGGAATTATCGTTATTAGGTGCGGATGCAGTCAGCAGGGTGGCATTAACCCATTATCCTCTCACGGATTCAACTGCGGGGCACATCTTGACAGTGCGCGCAGACAGGCTGGCTTCCGAAAAAACTCGCGGCCGTTTACTTGGCAAAACGGTGTCCAATAACTTGCGCTGCGACTGACGTGGGCTGTGATTTTCGTGCTGAAAAAATTGTTGGTTTTCTGTCGAAATGGGTACGGTCGAGGGGTGTGAAACTTACACCTGAGGGGAAACCGCAGCCGAACCACGCGTCGGGCGGGCGAATCGCCCGACCAAACACCACTTTGTCGCAGATTAGAAAGGATTGGTGATGTGAGATTACCACGATCAGAGTCGGAATCGGCGTAGCGCGCTGCTTTCGGCTACAGAGCCGTTCGGCCGACCGCCAGCCGCCCCGGGCGCCGCTATTATATCGGAATGTGTATAATACATCACAAGGAATTAAAGTAATTTGGAGCGGGACCGTGTCATTGGCTCCGACCAGCACGCGGACCATAGCGGCAAATTATGAGAAATGGCCGACCTCTCTCCGGCCGCCGCACCGTTTCCGACCGGGCATACCTCATCATAGGAGAAATGGTAACGGCCGGCGTCTCTCAGAACTCCTAACGGTAGCCGGTACCCCACCGCGCGCCACCGCCAGCCATCACGAGCCGCCGGCCCTCCACCAGCCACCGCGCGGACACCCTCAGAGCTCCGGTCTAGGGGAACCGCAAAACAGGAAAATTCAAAAGCAATCTGCCCTCGGTCTTATTTGCATGCCACAAGCCATTTTCTTGCCAAAATCTGCATAAGATATTCCGGGGCGAAGTTAATGACAGTGCGTGTCACTGACGTCGGCCGCTGCCGGCCAGACGGCGTGCGGAGCGTTCACCGGCGCCTCAATGGCGACCTTGCGGGCTTAATGGCGACCCCGCAAGGTTAACGGCGACCGTCCGGCGACCGTCCAGTCCGTCAGACGGACGGCGAGAACCACAAACATTCGGCGGCCGGACATAATTGGGCCTGGGGTTTTACGTTTTTGCGCGGAGGAGTTTTTCCAGTAATGAAATGGTAACGTCGGCCGCGGTGCAACTGAAGGGCCCCTGATGGACACGCAACGGTGATTACACCTCTCAGTGTACACACACACACACACACACACCTACACCTACACACACACACACACACACACACACACACACACACACACACACACACAAACGGTGTGCGCTGACTGCCGACACGGCGCCGCTTCAATTATGCGTTTTTCAGCTCGGTGGCTGCCTCAGCAGCGCCTGGGTGGGCTGACGGCATCTGAGTGGACGCGTCGGCGCTACCGGGGCTGGTCACTGCTCTCCCATCTCTGACGCCACTGCTCTCCCGTCTCTGACACCACGCACGAGGAGACGAGAGGTCAGCCACAGACGAATGTGAGGTACTCACGTACAGACGCGCCGTCCGCGCAGGCGCCGCAGGCCAGTTCGCTTACCTGGAAAGACACGAACATAATTAGGAGCGCGGAACGAGATGAAAGCGGCGCTCGGTGCGCCACACGGGCGCCGCCTTCGCTCCGAATCAGACCCAAACACAGACATCCATGAGGCACAACTCAGCGGCGGACACCTGGGCCGTATGAATCACGGATAAAGGGCCGGCCGGCGCGGTGGT
Organism: Semibalanus balanoides; assembly: GCA_014673585.1. Lineage (NCBI taxonomy): Eukaryota > Metazoa > Arthropoda > Thecostraca > Balanomorpha > Balanidae > Semibalanus > Semibalanus balanoides. Next base: position 61,769 of record VOPJ01001081.1, read on the forward strand.
GGCCAGCGGGCCCATTAGCTGCACATACGTTCATTAGCAGCCTGGCAGTGATCCCCTGTCGGCGGTCGCTGACTCTGCGCTCTACCCGCTGACTCTGCGCTCTACCCGCTGACTCTGCGCTCTACCCGCCGACTCGGCGCTCTACCCGCTGACTCGGCGCTCTACCCGCTGACTCTGCGCTCTACCCGCTGACTCTGCGCTCTACCCGCTGACTCGGCGCTCTACCTGCACGGCTCTCCTGCGCTCCGTGCTGACATGGGGTGGTTTTTGTCGCCGGGTTATTAGCGGGCGGCGGAGTCGGTGAAGCTATCTCGGGCAGAACTCGTGCTCGGGTGGAGACCGGTGTGCGGTGCTGGTTACACCCGAGGGAGTCTCATTAGTGGTCCCACGTCAGCATGCTGCACACCGTGCGTGGTCCTACGTCAGCATACTGCACACCGTGCGTGGTCCTACGTCAGCATGCTGCACACCGTGCGTGGTCGTCAATGGTGGTGCTGAGAGGATCAGAGCCGCTCCTGTGGTTTAAGCAGCCCTGTGACATCAACTCCCGTGGGCCTTTTCAACCACCACAGAGCAGAAGGGAGATACCATAGCTCGTTGATATGCCTTTGCAAGAAATGTCAATGCTTTTTAACAATATCCACTAACCAATCAACAAGATCACTGTCATGCTTCTAAATCAGAGCAATTCAATATTTCACACGGCGAAATATCAAAATATTGATCTTCATATTTGATCCAGTGGATACCTCGTCGGAACATGGGAAACCGATTTAGGATCCCGGTGAATCTCAGTACAAATGCCTAAAATCTGAAATCCCTGTAGATTACACGTATCTGATTACAATTGTGAAGCAGCCAGTGAGATATCGTTTCATAATCCCGATTTCTGGTACGGTTCATTTGCGAAGGCTTCTGCTCGCCTTCTTCATAAACATAACCTGTCTGGGCTTCAATAAGGTGCTAGCTTGGACATATCTAAGAGGATCTGATTAAATTCTTCGCCGGTCTCTCTCTTTCTCTCGCCAGACTGTCAGTCTTACGAGACAGATCTGGAAATGATCACTCATCTCAGCGGCAAACTGAAGATTTTGTCACTACAGAGTTCGTGTCTTAGATGAAAGATGGAAGAGTGATTACAAGGCTGTCAGATGAAATTAAAGCAAAAAGGCGTTGAAAAGTGATCACTAATAAGGATGAAAAAGTGTTTCAAGGACGGTATAAATTTCGCACGTCACAACTGAGGACAAAGTACCTAAAAAGTTTCAGGGGGAAGAATTAACATAATACAATGAACTTTAAAAAATTGTGTAAATGCGGTTTTTCATTTAGCATAAAATTTTGATATTTTATTAAATGAAAATTACAGAGTTCCTATTTCAATATAAGTTATATTCACAATATGTTTAGTTGTTTCCGGGTAGTCCGGTTACCCTGCCTTTGGTTCAGCCGGTTGTTTGTGATTGACAGTGGCTGGTTACACTATGTTACCCTGTGCTCCCCTGTGTTACCCTGTGTTACCCCGTGTTTCAGTGTATAGTGTGTGACTGACAGCAGCTGGTTACCCTGTGCTCCCCTGTGTTACCCTATGTTACCCTGTGTTACCCCGTGTCAGTGTGTGGTATGTGACTGACAGCGGCGGGTTACTCTATGTTACCCTGTGCTCCCCTGTGTTACCCTGTATTACCCTGTGTTACCCCGTGCTTCAATAAGTGGTGTGTGACTGACAGTGGCGGGTTACCCTATGTTACCCTGTGCTCCCCTGTGCTCCACTAAGTTACCCTGTGTTACCCCGTGTCAGTGTGTGGTGTGTGATTGACAGCGGTGGGTTACCCTATGTTACCCTGTGCTCCCTGTGTTACCCTACGTTACCCTGTGTTACCCAGTGTCAGTGTGTGGTGTGTGACTGACAGTGGTGAGTTACCCTATGTTACCCTGTGCTCCCCTGTGCTCCACTTAGTTACCCTGTGTTACCCCGTGTCAGTGTGTGGTGTGTGACTGACAGTGGTGAGTTACCCTATGTTACCCTGTGTTACCCTGTGTCAGTGTGTCGGTGTGTGACTGACAGCTCGATGGGTTACCCTGTGTTACCCTGTGTTACCCCGTGTTTCAGTGTGCGGTGTGTGACTGACAGCGGCGGATTACCCTGTGTTACCCTGTGCTCCTCTGTGTTACCCTATGTTACCCCGTGTGTCAGTGTGTGGTGTGTGACTGACAGGTCGGCGGCCGGCCCCCAGTGTAAACACTGCCCACACTAATTAAGCCGACTGTGATGACTGCGTGTCGCCCGGTAATGGGTACCGAGATACTCCGCGCGCCATCAGGCGCCATTACCGCCGCAGCCGCGCCGTCACCGCCACACGGTAGAAAAACCACCCGGTACACCGCACTGGTGACAAAAAACACCAGCGACCTGAGGCCACAACCTGGCTCGGTGGCAAGGGTTTGTCTTGTACTGGCAGGCAAGGCCTCGGCTTACATATGAACTGGAGGGGGAAATAAATGCCTCTCCAGTGACTAGTATTTGTCTTTTCAATGGAATACAAGAGACAGGTAAAACTTAAATATGCTGTCAGTGAGACAGAGAAGAGCTTCACTGAGTTTTTTGCGTGGCTTATGGTTCGGAAATAATTATATTTCTTAAAACTTCACAGGTACCGTTAAATGAACGTCCACTAAATAAAAATCACGTTTTCATTATCGAAAGCATTTTTTATATACGTATTACAATTTAGTCATGATAGAAGGAAGATGTGGGACACCTTTTCCTGAGCCTATCCACTTATCCGGATATAATATGGGATATCGTAACACCCCTCTATGACGTCACTTTCCTCACATTCCAGCGCCGGTCCGTCAGCCCGTCTGCCGGCACCTGTCGTCGCCGAATTACGGGGCCACGCCACACAAAATGTTTGTTTGCGCGCGTTTTCGAATCGGCAATTACAGCGGCGTCTGACAAGTGTGGAAAAACGCCTGACTTTGATTGGCAGTTTATCATAATGTGTAGTTGCGATACGGCGGGGCCCTCGAAGAGATGAGCGCAGCGGGGCAGGGCGCCGCCTCGCCAACGAGTAGCGGTGTATGTACTGAGCGTATCTCAGGTTCTGATCCGGATACAATACAATGCAGGCTGGACTTACTTGGTAGTTAGGGATGATTATTTTGGAGCGTTCAGAAGTGGAAGCACTATGATTCTTCGGAACGCGCTGAAAGATTCAACCACACCCAGCGACCGTCTTTCAGAATCAGTCGTTATGCAAATTTACCTGCGCCGCAAATAACGCTAAATGAGTCACGTCTGGCCCCACTACACGCGGCCCGGGCGCGCACCAGAGCGTAACGTTGCACCATCGGCCGATTAAGCTGCCTTTGCGTATCAAAGTGGGTGCTTAGTTAGCGGTGCGCTGGAGCGATTTCGGAACGTCATGGTATCACAAGAGCCGACTGCCTCGGGCGAGACGCGGCGGTTCGGAGCACACCAGCTGACGCCGAGTCCTTTCATCCCCCACACTCAGGCGTGCAGGCCGATGCAGGTGGCAGCGCCCGCATCAGCAGCCTCCTCCACGCTTGCATAATAAAGTAATTTTAGACACAAAAGAACGCCTCTCTTGGAGGGTTACAATACAAGGCTAATCGATCCCATCAGACTCATTACTGGGTAAATGCGGGACTCGAATCACGGCACACACCTAATCATCCATGTAACGTTCCTTGAAATAATGAATTGTCTACGGGCGGTGGCTGCTTTTGCATACTCCAAAGTGTGGTAATCCTGGCAACTGTACCTACACACCTCCCCGCTGCATGACAAACTCCCCATTTTTCACCATCCGTATTCTTCCGTGCCGGCCCATGTTTCGTTCAGCCTCGCTGGGCTCGAGACCACAGCTCGCCTCTGCCTCTCCTCACATAGCCACTGGACATTCATCTCTGACCGCGGCCGCTTTGCGCTGCCACAAAAAGGCCGGAACCGCCGGCCGAGCCGCGCCACCGCCGCCGCCGCCGCGCCACCGCACGCCTCTTTTCACGGTCGTCGAGCGTGTCATCAGCCGCGGGCCCCCAATGACGTCATTAGTGATCCAAGGCACGGCGCCGCCAGACGCCACGGCCAATGTCGGCGACCTAGTTGTCACAGCGAGGAGTGTTGTTGATTTCGGATTATTTAGCGGTGCCCGGTGGCAACAAGTAGTGTCACTGACAGGATACTGTTTTGAGGCAGATCGAGCTATCAAAACTAGTATTTTTTCGGAAATTTGTACTGGGGTTAGGGGTATTTTGCCTCACCAATCGAATCCGAATTTCGTATCGTATGAAAATAACTACAATGCTGATGAAGATAAGCTTTGGTTATTCAACTCATATAAGCGAAAGCGTCAAATCAAACATCATCATCTTTGCATAACACTTTCCAAGGCACTTCCCCTCTGCAATGATCTGAACACAACACTCATCAGATCACGTTATCAGGTGACGACAAGTAACGCCCCTAAGTGCTATCATCGCCTCAGGCAGCACCACCAACACAGACACCCAGTGCTAGTGGCTGCCGCCGGAAGCCAAATTAGCACTCGGGCCGTCACCCGGCGCTTCTGTTGCGCAATCGAAGCCACCGGCCGGATAGCCCGGTAGCCGGGCCTGCTCACGATCTGTCTGTCGGGTGGTGCGCGCCGCTCAGACTAGGATCCTGCCGGTCACGCTCCCTCAGACACGCGGCCGGCCCTCCCCGGCACGAGCTGCCCAGCGATCGACACGAGGCAGAGGAGTGAGGTGCTGCCGTCCACTCCTACGTCACGACGCTGAGCAGGTGCGCCGGATGTCCCGGCACGTGTGCGGATCAGCGCAGCTTCTGCCGCAGAACGAGAATGAAATCGACTGACGATTGAAACTGGCCGGATAGGTAAGGAGGCGGATTGGAGGCGTCAGTCGGTTTGGCTCAAGACATAATCGTTTCAAATATGCTGATGATGACTCAAATTGACTTAAATATGTCTAAGACTCAGCTCTCTTCCTCGACTCGAGGCTAACATAAACTAACTCGATTCTAATCACCTCAACTATAGAGGCTTGTCACCATTTAACTCCACTCTGACCAAAGCCAGTTAGTCAGAGCTGTCTCAATTTAAATCATATCGGACCAGAGTCAGTGGACTAAAGTTGTCCCGTTTTGACTCCACTCGGACCAGAACCAGTGGACTAAAGCCGTCCCGTCTCGACTCTACTCGTACCAGAGCCAGTGAGCCGTACTCGCCTCGCTTCAACCCCACTCGGACCGGAGCCGGCGAGACGAACACAGCGCTGTTCAGACGATCCAGCCGCTCAGCTGACGAGCGGCCCATCAGCAGACCGCGATGCATCATCCCCGCATGCATATTGTAATTGTCGGGGTCGGTAGCGGTGACGGATGGCGGACGTACGGTGGCCGCCGCCACCGGCCGCCGTCCGATCCCATTACGGCCACGACTGATTGGTCCGCGGCGGCCTGTGCGGGCCGAGCTACCGCCCCCGCCACCGCCGCCGCCCACCCCACAGTCACTGCCGCCGCCACCGCCGTCACCAACGCCTCCGAGGCCGCCAACGCCTCCGAAGCCGCCAACGCTTCCAAAGCCGCCAACGCCTCCGAATTCACCAACGCCTCCAAAGCCACCAACGCCTCCGAAACCACCAACGCCTCCACAGCCGTGCCGCCACCGCCGCCACTGACGCCACCGCCGCCGTCACCGTCACAGTCGCCGTGAAGCGATCGCCCTGCCCGATTTACTGCAAATTGTATCGCCGCGAAAACGGCGCTGGGCGGTCCAGCACGCTGCTGCAGCGGCCTCGGTGAGACAGGAGGCGGAGAGGCAGCCGGTGGGGCGGACGGCCATGTGAGTTGTGCCTCCGCCGCCGCTGCTGCCGGGCGGGTCACAAGGCGTGGGTCACGGCCTCCGGTGGCGGGGGCGGCGGTGGCGGCGGCAGATGCGAGGACTGAGGCAGGTGTGGCATAGGCTGCACCCCTGCAACCACACGGGAGCTGCCGCAACCACAGCAGCCGCCGGCACGCCACTGGATCACCGCCGGCACGCCCGCTACGCCACCGGTACGCCCGCACGCCGCACGCGACGTGAGCAGCACGCACGCCAGGCGCACGGGAGACGATCTATGTGGATTGGTTTCGTTTTGTCGGCGCATCAGTCTGGCGCGCGCCACAATCCGTTTGATCTGCGGCGAGGGCGGCGCAATCAATAACACTGGGCCTCTCTGAATTACGTGCCGGCGCCGGCGGATTAAAATGTCAGCCGCACGCAGAGATTTGAGAACAAACGACTGTTGCCGGTCGAGTTTACACGGGTGCGCGCGCCCCGCGTGCTGGGTGGGGAAGTGGGAAGGGGCAGGAGGGAGGTGGAAGTGTAGCTGGCAGGTACTGTACCAGGTGTGTTGAGGGGAGAGTGCCGCCTGTCGCTGCGAGCTACGGGATGCTGAAGAGACTTCGTGGTTTGCTGGTATAGCTGGTTGATGCGGATGTGTCGACCGTTAATTTCCGTTCTTGCAACGACTTGACTACGTCACTTCCGCTCAGTTAATCAAATGCCCATTTCCGACCAGTTTCCTGAATCCTGTCTGTCAAACGTTTTTTCACATGGCTCGTCCCAGAGTTCCCTTAGCTTCCACCGTGCACCGTTTAATTATCTGAGACCTGGGCACTGTCCACTAGGTCCTTGGTTCGTCCCGCCGGGTAGCTCGCAGTTCATGACCGTGTCATTGCCCTGGTCGCCCCAGTCCGCATCGCACGGCGCCGCTCCGGTTCTCCGGCGGTAACGAGCACACTCCACTTGCAATGAACTCAAATTGGCCGCATTAACGTCTCTGTGCGCTCACACGCTTCCTATTCGGATGGGAACCGCGACGCCGCACATTTGCGGAAGGAATAAGTGTCGGCTGATTAAGGCGTGCGACCGCGGAAGTGACGCAGCTCCGGTGCGCGGACTACATTCGTGTCCGCCGCGTCCGTACCGTTTTCGCACCAGGTCGTCAGTGCTGTGGCGTGCGCTGATGAGTAACGCCGCGTGCGATCAAAACGCGCGCACGCCGTCCGCGAGCAGAGCTTGTTTACGTTGATTGCGCGCTGGGTGGTTGGGATGTTCACATGGTTAGGAAGAGGGGATCCACTGACATGGCGTTTCGTCTGGGAGCTTGGAGCCCCTCGAAAACGCTCCCATTGAACGAAATTGCAAGGTGCCCCACATCCGGAAATGCACCGCATTGTTCCCCAGCCTCAGCTCACGTCAGCGGTCACGTCATGCCTTCTTTATATCCCTGTTGCCACTTCCCGGAACCGCCAGTTTACGATTGATGTCGGCTCACTATTTATACGGTCCGGCCGGATGTGAGTGATGTGACCAGGATAGGGTGCGGCCTGACGAGCTCAGCCACTGACGACACCATCCACAGGCCGTGATTTGTTGGCGGTGTAATGAACTCACGACCACACTCGCTAGTGTCTGCAGTGCTGCGGCAGAGATGAAAAAGACAATACAAACTTGATATGAGGTTGCAGAGGCCTAGAACTCACACTAATAAATAGTATGTATAAGTTGCGGTGCTCGCTTCTTGAAAGCCCTTTGTTTCACGGAAGCTTTCAATAAGCGAATTCCTCAATCTTGAGATTTTATCGTTCAAATTTAGCTTCAAGTTTTCCTAGCCATGTAACTAGAAGTAAAGGAATCTTGAGCTAGATATCGTCGATTTTTTCGCCTGTGTACGGTGGTGTCCGTGATCTTGGCGGCCATCCAGAGCCCGGTTAATAAACCGCTGATTACCAACACCTCCGCCACACGGAACAGGTCGGAACACCACGGGTTTCCCAGACGGATAAGAAGCTGGGAGGTCAGCCGGTAGGTAACTCTGGCACGTGGCGGCTGCGAGCACGATATAAATATGAGGAAGGGTTGCTGCAGAGACAGCGAACCCAGATTACTACACCATATACCAACTAGATGACACCGCGAAAGACTATTGGATTTGCTTCTTGGTCGGATATCTGGGTTTCAGGAGATCTTGACTCGAAGCCTCCCACAACCCTTGCAGTGCTAATCCGTATGGTTATGGTGCTTTCCACGAGACCTTATGCCGCCTTTCTGTATATTCAGCGCGGCTGTCATAGCGGGTTGACAGCATGTCCGCTATCTGATTACATGGTCACTGCAAATGGCAATCCCCGCATGACTCTAAACATGATGCTTGCATCTCAACTGATAAGGTTATCCGTCGACAGCGGGCAGTGTACCTACAAATCAAAGCCGTGCTGTTAGCACAACAAATTAACGACGATAGGAACAGCACCCAGCAACAACGCTTCAACATCTGCTGTGCTGATCAAGCATCAGCTTTTCAGCTTGATATACAAGGGTCAAATAGGAGCAGCGGTAAACGTAGCTAGCAGCAACATGAGTAGCAACAGCAGATGGAGGCGGCGACAGCAGCTGCAGTATCAGAAGTAGCGGAAGCAGCAGTGGCGGTAGCGGGGTGACATCATCAGCAGTAGTAGTAGTATTAGTAACAGCAGCTGCAGCGGCAGCAGCAACAATGTTGACAGCAGCAGAAGCAGAAGCAGAAGCAGAAGCAGAAGCAGAAGCAGAAGCAGAAGCAGAAGCAGAAGCAGAAGCAGCAGGAGCAGCAGCAGCAGCAGAAGCAGAAGCAGAAGCAGAAGCAGAAGCAGAAGCAGAAGCGGAAGCAGAAGCAGAAGCAGCAGGAGCAGCAGCAGTGGCGGCAGCGGGGGCGGCAGCAGTGGCGGCAGCAGTGGCGGCAGCAGTGGCGGCGGCGGGGGCGGCAGCGGGGGCGGCGGCGGGGGCGGCAGCAGCGCGGCTGCAGCGCGGCTGACAGTGCAGTGGGCCGGCCGGAGCCGCTCTCCGCATTATTTATAACACTGATACACGTTTGGGGCAATCTTCTCCAGTTTTAATTAAGTTTCATTCATCAATTATTGTTAAATGAATTCCAGTGCCGTCGTCGTCGCTGGCCCGGCCGACGGACCGCGCTATGCATACTAATCGAAGGGAATTCGGATCGTCAGACGCCGGCAGTGGCCGCGCTGTTCAATATTTATGCCCTTCATTGGCGGATAACAGTGGGCCCGGTAGGCTGAGGATTAGCACGCACAGAGTGGCGCGCACGGTCAGGTGGCCGCTGCCTCAGAGTGATGAGAGGTCGCTTAGTGGACCCCTCGCCAGGCGATGCCGGCTTCCAGGTGATTGGAGGCGGCCGTAAGTTGGCTGTTACTGGCCGCGCCCCGTTCGATGGGGTTTATAGCAGTGATGCTGCTTGTATGTAGGTGGCTTTGAGTTCAGATTGCTGTGTGTAAATAAGCATCATGGCCGGAGATATCAAACAAATTGGTTCGTGAAGTGGTCCTCTTCATTTCTCGGAGATGCAAGATTTGGAGCGTCTCTGTTGCTTGTAGGTGGATGGTTATGACTTTACTTCGCTGCGTGTAAATCAGTTTCATCCCTGGCAACCCCTGGACAAATTGGCTCGAGAAGTAGCGCCTTCCATTTCTCTAGATGTGCATTGTGCACATTACGGGTATCACTTTATATAGGTGACCATCTGGAGCTCTAATAGCAGGTCAACCCTCTCATAATTCCAGATTTAAGACTACTGCTATGGTGCTTCAGTGTAAGAATGGTCGGCAAAAACGGCTCAGTATCTGATCAGGGTCCGCCCGATCATTTTCAGAGCCCGCCCAGCTCAGGCGTAAATTCCCAAGAAGACCGGCCCGAGTACGATATATACCAGGTGTTCAGAGCCGCACATGGGTCCAGTGTTAACCACGATATTCCTCTGACTCTGGCTATGAGCGATGACGTAGAGTAACGCGAGATGAAATTTGTTGTGAAGGAAATGTGGTGACTAACACTCGTCATGACATCAAAAATAGCAAACAATAATTGAGATCATTGGTCGACTTACACTATAACTTGGAGGAAATAACGTGAAATATTAGAGCAAATAAAAACACTTGGTGGATAGAATAAGGTGGAATAAACATGCACCATAAATAAAACAAGAATGCCAGTAATTCCCGAAAGAAGTCATACTAACATCGTCAAAATGACCAATCCCGCTCATTTTGATTGAGCGTTGTTCACCTCCAGAGCCACCAGTCTAATGCGATTGAGGATTAGTGCATCATGTGACAAAGCAAAAAGAGGTGAAGGTTAACCTGTGCATATAAGATATCAGTAGCGTATTGTTACATAAGTCTGCTGTTATCTGCGATGTCTAGATAACAGCAATGCCATGCTCAGCTAAAATATGCCTACCATTTTGATGCCAAAAAGGGCAGTGAACATTGATAGGAATAAATGATTATATTGAGGCTGTAAAATTTGGCGATCTAACGAGATGAGCAAGCTCGAACGACCCACCTTGATAGTGATTGGCTACCCTTTATGTGCACATAACCTTGCTAACTATTTAATCCAGTGACGGTTTTCGATCTCTGAGCACATAAGCATAAATTGTTTTAATCGTAACGATCGAGTCAAAACATCAAATCGCTCAATTGTAAAGTTCCAATGAAGTGGCATTCAATTTTGGTTATTTATCTTGACGATTGCTTGCTGGAGTCGCAAATTCGGTTTGGGGATTACCTATATATAAAGCAATTTATAATATAAGGCTTGAAGCAAAGAAACAGAACAATATCAATGGGTATAACGGTTGGCATATCGATCCTTAGTTATGCGTTTGATGATTGCAAGGTAAGGAAAATCAAGCAGCGGGTAATTGAAGTGCCATGAACAAAAATAGAAAAAGCATCCGTCAATGCCGTCATGAATACAAATAATGCAAAGATGCATTTTATATTTTACCAGTTAAATATTGAACAACTCATGAGAGGAAGGCAATGGCGCACCCATACAATAAAACAATATATAGCTTTTTATATTCATCTTAGCCAAAGTGTTTATGTATTCAATAGTGATAGCCGTGAGTTATTTTAAGCGGCTGTACTTCCTGACAGTGTATGATAAGTACCGATTTAATACGTTTACTATTCGGTAGAATATTATTTATTGGCCAAAGTCGAGCATAACAGAACTCATAAAATACATTGAAAAGTTTTGTAATACCGTTAAGAGGATATTACTAGCTTCTCTCGATATCAGAAATATAATGACGATTGGTGAACTACCAATATCATCAATGACTCACAGGCTTTTTCAGGCTTTTAGGTAATATAAATTGCTTTGAATGCTTGCTTGAATGATAAGTATTGCAATTATAATTCACCTATTGATAGAGAATCCATCCCACAATGATAGGAGTACGAGGAAAAGATAATAAGCTAAATGGCAAAATGGTGATGAGTTTTACTGAACCATTTACTTCAATTAACACAGAGGTTAACGGAGCTTATAAGATGTTCCTTTCCTAAAATAAGTGATGCCTGAGGTAGTGATGTCTAGCACCTCAAATTTCGGCGTATCATATTTCAATTTTAACCTTATCAAGCAATACCACGTTGCTCTATTTACAATTTCAAAGCCTTTATTTCTCATTTGAGCATGGCTTGTGTGAATGCGGTAAGTTGTTGGTTATATGACTCGGGTCAATATACCTGATCTTCAAAATCTTCTCCATGACTGAATATTAAAAGACATAATAAACTGTTAATATATTTGTATCAGTAGGGTTTGGGTATGTATGATTTCCTTTGTATAATATTTTTGGTACGTAGTATATGTTATACTGGTTGCAGTATGCATGGTACATACCTACTAGACACAGTGTTACTCAATCTTTTACATTTCACTTTCGTAATCACATAACTGCTGGCGGGGCAGATCCAGCCGACGTTGTGTTTTTCGGGGGGGGGGACATTTTTTTAAGGTACAACATATTTTCCTCACGGATTTGGGCTGGTCACCTTATTTTGGAAATTGAGCTTTAAAACCAAAATGGGGAAAAAACACAAAAACGCGATATTCCGTAACATATATGCTACGGAATATACACATAGTTATAATTAATAAGAACGTGTATCTCATGCATATTCACAGGGGTGTCACCGATAATTTGTCAGTGGGGGTCGGCTGAAATGACGCAATTTTTCCCCCCATTTCTCTGCGTGTATGCCATCGCAACATTTTAATCTGGATTTCCATGGAGCCAAGTAGGTACTTACTTAACTTATTTAGCGCCGTGAAGTGGCGCAATTTTTTACGGGTTCGCTTGATAAAATCCAGAAATATAGGCGATGGGCCTTGTAGAGGAAAAGTGTTTAAAAATTATATTCATTCAATTCAGCGTTACGACGAACCGAAGACGATGACGATAGCTTCGTTATGACACCTCGTAAGACGATGGCCACCGATGTGACGCCGCAGAGTGGCGTAAAATAAGTAATGGTAGGTCGTTGAAAACGATATTTTCATATTGGAAACAGACCGTGATTGGAGCCAAGCCTCAGGTAACCCTTTTAATATCTGCACAGCTCGGTATGATGAAAAATATTGAAATTAATGTAGTTTTTCATATACCTACATTAGCCTTGGATAGTAAATCACGATGACCAGTGGAAGTAAGCACTCAACAGTGCATATGATAATAATAACTGTACCAGTGTACCTATTACAAATGTACCGAACTGTAACAAACAACTGGTAATAGTGTTAATGGTTTGCTAGCAGCAACAGGCAGAATGACTTTTTCGCGCATAAATGGTCCCTGTGGATCTGGATGAGCCTGGTGGCGATGAATTGAGGAAATGGTCCTGGTCTGGTCCCTTCTATAAGCTCTTCGGTCCAGAAAGTTGGGCGCCACTGGAGCAGCTTCCTGGTGCTGATGTCCGCGTTGTTGCGCTTGCGTCGCCTTTTCGGAATTCAGCAGGCTCAACACGTAGCCCGCTTGAAAGCTAATTTTGTATAAAGGGAGTCCAGGCAGGAATTGCCGAAAATAAAATAAAAAAATGTATAAGAAATTGCGAAACTTGCCGCGAAGCGGCGCGAAATTTTCCAGTTTCTTACTTTGGATAGCTGGATTTTAACTGCTGTAAAGGCAACTTTTACGACAAATTGTTATCTTTCCTCGCGGAATTGTTAACTTTCACAGTTTCCTCCTAAAATCATGGTTTTTCACGTTCAGTGAAGGAACGCCCTTGTATTGAATGCCTACCATACTAGAATACCCCATACTTGTATTGAATACCTACCAAATTCCTGCGGAGGGGGGACTTAGCCCCTGATGCCACCTGGATCGGCCGGTGGCGCTGAAAGGGCCCCTTCCCAAGCGTTGCAAGGGCCAAACAAAACGGATGAAAAGGCACGTTACAAGGATGAAGAATGCAGTATGACGTGTATGTCATGGGCCATACCAACTTTTAGGAGCTGGAGTTAGCAAATTGTCATATCAACTTTTGAACCAGTGACACCAATTTTGAATCGGCTATACCAACTTGGAATATTTGCTTAGGTCCAAAACCTGGAACTCTTAAATAAATTGTGCCGCGGAGCGGAGAGAAAAATTTGAGTATTATGCCCAGAATATGCATTATCATCAATGCGTCACATTGTGCATGGTACGCACCTCTAAAAATGTTATTGTGCGTTTACAAGTGCGGTAAACAAGTTTTAAACTGAACAATTATGCCCAATGATATAGGAAAGTAGCAACATTAAACATAAATGCGCTGAGAAACGGCACAATTTTCGGACCCGCATATCACATATTTTGTATTTAAATTGCGCCGCGGAGTGGCGTGATTTTTGAGAGTTTAATTCCCTGGACAACCGCATTCGTACTGTTATTTGTGATAATGACCTGTTATTTGTTTCCATCGAAACTTGTGTTTATGGAACAGAGGCAAAGCCATTATGCATTGATACCAATTGCTTTTTTCTTGTGAGGCTTGATAGTTTTTTAGGGGGCGGCAAACAGGTCACTTAATGCCTTTGGAGAGGGGGGCATGAGCCCAAATGACCTTCCCCTGGATACGTGAGTGAATCACATGGGAAGTTGCGTGACAAACGACTTAACATGAATACATTTTCAGGTGAATTAAAATAAAACTAAATGATCGATCTGGCCTACATAGGTATGCTATTTTAAAAATGTCATGTTGAATATACAAAAGTACTTATTTTAAATTTAAGAAATGCATTTTACCATACATGTTATTGCATGTTGAAATTCACTTAAATTGCTAAACTGAATGTAACGCTGCCAAAAAAGGAAATTGATCTAGTTGTCACAAACAAATTTCAAATAAAAGTTGTTTAACCAAAACAAAGCGAAAAAGACGTCCGTTAAAAATACAGGCCCGCAACTTCTTTGGTACAGTCAGTGCACGGGTACTTTTTGCGAAATGGGTGTGCGGCTTTTAAGAATAGCATTCAAATAGTCTGGGCACATTTATGTCCCAACTTGCGTTAATGGGTTGATGACTGAGAAAAGGACATAGACACCATTATTTCTTCCGTTTGTCTCCTCTCTAAATAGCTGCATTGAGAGCTTTCCGCCGATAGCGTCACTATATAAGATAATCAGAAAATTTGTACCATACTGCACTGCACTTTTCACATGAACGTTCATTCCGTTCGATATGACTAGTTATTCAGTGAGGAAAAAGACATCTAATAATAATTGTCATCGAACGAACGGATAAGTACAAAATATAAACAATGAAGGATTATCTGAACGAATGCGAAAAAATGTTTGCATTTCTGTGACGTCATATTTTCCTCGAAGTGGCAATCAGCGCCTTCGGCTCTGTGAGCCCCTTCCCCGAAAAAACTGTGAGCATCTTTGATACCGAATACTGGTGTTTTATCACAATTTGCTCACAATATTCCTCGTTTCAAGTTAATTTAGCTGTCTAATATAAAAGCCAATATTAAGGTGGATATGCACCTATAAATAAAACAGTCCCGATTCAATGTAAAGGTGTATCAATATAATAATTAAAACGTTGGCTACCCAATTATTATCGTATCGCATTTCTAGCAATGATCCACCTGGATTTTCACCTCGATTTAGATATGTTCGAATAAGATGAACTTACACGATTCATAATGTGCACATCATAGCCTCCTAGATCTTTCGAAGAAGGAGATATGTGACCCTCCGTGGGGAACACTTCTCCCTACGGAGGGCCAAAAACATATCTCGGCATGATGCTCGCCCTCCTCCAGCGTGACTGGAATACGATCTTTGGCTGGGATGTATACGCCATGCTGGTGGCCAGCACCACTCGAGTCGAGTCTCAAACCTGGCTGGCGGCTTGCTATCACCGCAGATGGCACGTGAACTCTTAACAACCAAAATAAATCAAATGCAACTCCGTCCAATACATCAGTGGTATTACCTAAGCAGACAAATCATTTAGATCCCAAGATATGCCGAGTAGTGTGCACATGATTTAGATCAAGGCCGAGTATCTTCAATATCTGATGAATTGGCAGCAAATCAAATCTCCCGCCTCTGATGGTACCGTGACCTATGAATGCTGCTGACAACATCGCACAGTAAATCGCAGAGAGTAATTATCTATCACGTCGCGTGCGGTATGAAACCAACCAACCGAAGCATAATGGCAATCACATCAGGCATCAGACATTTCAAGAACATTCCTCGAACATTTCGCAGCCAAGGTATCACATCCTAACAACGAGAACCTGCGTGTGGTCGCCTATAAACACCCGTCCCTCAGAAGCCCCGCTGGGATCTCGCTGTTCGGGCATCCCTCCTCTGGGGTGGGCAGGGAGGTCCCCGCTGCGGTAGCTACCCCACACTGGGTTCGGCTGACGGAGCACTCCTCCCCGACGGCAAGGCTGCGGCCGGCTGCGTGCCAGCACCCTCAGGGCGACCCAGCCAGCGGGTTACCCTCAGGGCTCACTGTTCGCACAGCCCGGGGCGCCCCCCGGAGCCTGCCGAAGCCCTGCGGCGCCTCCCACACCAGTCTCTCACCATGACGGGGTAGTATCCCGGGCTCAGCCCGTACTGGGCGGCGGCGAACGTCGTCGTGGATCCACGGACGGAGACCGGCGGTCTCCGCTGCTGGCACTATAAGCTTCTGGGCGCCGCACTGGCCGGCCGGAGCGATCGCGAGCGGTGCGGCGGGCGGTGCGCGAGCGGCGGCTGCGGAGGGCGCTATTGTTTTTTCGCCCGCTGTGAGATACAGCTACCGCTCGCGAGCCTGGGCGGCGGCGGGCGACGCGGCCCGCGGCGGCGGCGGCGCCTGCACGCGAGCGAGCCGCCAGCCGGTTGGCCGAGCGCTGGAGACAGGCGGTGCTCTCCGCGCGGCGCGATGGCGGGCGGCAGCTACCGGCCGCCGCCGCCGCCGCCGCCGCCCGCAGCCGCCGCAACCCGCACTCGCCGCCTGGCAGCCGGCCGCGCGGGAGCCCTCGGAGGCTGTGGCTGCTGTGTACGCTCCCGACTACGATAGGCAATGTGGTACGGGCAGCGGTATACAGAAGCTCAATGATACTGCTGTGATACCGTTGAGCTATTATGATCTTGAATAGAAAAACTGGTTGTCCTTACATAGCGCAGCGGTGCAAAGGTTCTCAGTTGCTTGACTATAACAACAAAGGACAAATATTCACAGATGATTGACTAGGACAGCAAAGGAAGAAGTAGCTACCCAAGTGTAGAGCCAAATCAGTCGCAGTTCAATGAAAATGTTGGACAGGAATATATCTCTAGAAGCGGTTCGAGCGAAGTGGTTGAGAAAATGTCGTTGAAAATCTATCTAGCTTGCCTGTAGCGCCTTCAAGGTACCCGTTTCTGGTAAAAGCTTGAAGGAGTAATGAGCCAGATGGAGATATGGTAAAAATATGAGTCAGTGACTATGATAGACCCCTGACAGTGTCCAGTCACAAACAAAGAAGCCAGTCTGTCAATTTATTCAGCCGGACTGAAACGGTGGCATATCTCTGCTAAAATCCAAGACAGATGACTTAGGAAGTGCATCGTGACCCGTCGATTATAGATTCTTCAAACATCACAGCGACTAAATGGTCCACACCAATCCACTGCAATCTCAACTTCCTGACGACACAATAACTGATGAAAGCGAATACCGCACGAACTGTGAGCCATGAGCTCTGACTTCCATGGCAACAGAAGCCAGATGAACTCTCTGACTGACGGACAGAGTCAGATCAGCTCTCTGACGGGCGAATACGCCAGATGAACTCTCTGACTGAGGACCAGCTCGCTGGATCCCCGGAGGCGGCTTCGGCCTGCCAGCCACCGACTTCTGATTGACGTCTGGCCGAACGGCAATTTGCCCCGAGATCCGAACGTCTCCGGTTCTCCTGACGATTTGTCACGGGGGCGACGGGTGGCCCACCTTCCTGGGCATAAACCATGGCATGTGTAAACCATCCTGACAGCCCATCTATCGGCCGATGTGGAGGGCGGGGCTGCCGAGATCCATTAACCCACGACGGTCCGCCCGACGACGGGCGCGAGAGGGGGCGTTCGCGAGCCACCCAGCCGCCGTCCGCGGGCGCCTTTTCACGGTTCCATTACGGGCGAATCGCGGCCAGGGCCGGGTGCGTGAAATGACATAATACGGCCGCCAATGATACGACTTAAGCCGACCACAGATTGACAGGCCGTCGGCCGCGCGCTGTCTGCGCAGCCGGAACCCTTTATTTCGTCCCTGCCGGCGGCTTGGGACCACTCCTAAGCACCACTGCCGACGGACCGTTCTGCCAAACCGCCGCCGACTCGACGCCGATTCGCCGCCTCGCCGCTCTCGATTTTGACGGCGGACGGCCGGCGGCGGGGGCCGGGGGCCGGGCCGGCGGCCGGCGCACGCCGTCCGACCCGGGGGCGTGGGAGACACCGGAGGTCGTCTTTGGCGTCAGGTCGGCCGGCGGGGGTTCTCAGCGGGACACGGTGAGCGCGAATTAGGGGCGCCCCGGGCCAGCGCGTGTCGGCTGCGGGCGCAGCCTGGCGGCACCCACCTGGGAACAGCTGTCTCCAGCCGCCGCCGGCCGCCTCTGCTGCTGCCTCCGACCAACTGCCGCACGACGGAGAGCTTATCACACCGAGAGACCAACAGCTGCATTACGGAACTATATCGCCGAAAGAGGGCCGAGGATGCGACGGCCGAGCAACGAAAAGGGTTGGGTATGCCGCCCAACACTGGGAAGGGACGGAGATGAGCCACGAGGTTATAAATAGCACCGCTCAAGCGTAGACTTAAAAGGCATTTGGTGAATCAAGCTAGATGCAGCAAGTCACTCTTCTTCTTCATGTCTTCGTCTCAGTTTCGCACCTGACTGAAACCACCGGAGACGGCAGCCGCTTCCTGATTCCTCATCAGCAGCTCTGAGATGCGCCTTTTCACCCGGCCACTCCAAACACCAGGTGTGACCAGGGGCGGGCAGGGTACCTGTCGCCCCTCTATCCACCTGACCACAGCCCCCTATCCACCTGACCACGGTCACTTCTGTAGGTAACACACCTGTTCCCCAGGACTGGGGGCGTGGCCGTGGGGTCCGTCGTCACCTGACTGGCCAGGGTCCGCGGCTCCAACACACCTGTTCTTCCCACTGAGAGCGGGGCTGGCGGGGGCCCGTAACTACCGATAAACGCGACGGGTTGAAAATGTAGAGCACCACCTGTCCTTCGCAGCCCAGGGTGCGACCGAGGAGGGGAAGTGTTCAGAACCAGTCACTACCTGTAGTAACCGAGGAATTATTCACTAGTTCATCAGTGAACTCTGGAGGCGTCACTGGCGGGTACATCTCAGCACCTCCTGTCCGGACACCATCTGTTTTTCCGTTAGACAGACGGCATCGCGGCTGTTTCTTTCGTTAGACAGACAGCATCGGCGCGGCATCAGAAAGCCAGGTGTCGACCGCCGCCGCTGCCGCAGCGGCTGCAACCATGCCTCCCACGAGTGACGTACCGCGCGCGCCCGTTCCCATCGAACATGGGTCGGTTTTTGCCGGCTAGAGGGCCGTTTCGGGTGATTTGGCCGTTTTTCCGGTGGCTGCCTCTGGCCCCGCTCGGTGGGAAGTGGACCCGTGGCTCCGCCGCCGCCGCTGCTGCCGCCGCTGCCGGCGGTCACCGCACTGAGAACGCGGCCGGACGGTGACCGGGGCTGTCACCGAACTTTACGGTGTGCCCGAAGCGGACTGGTGGTCGGCGTGATTTGTAAGTGGCTGGCGGTTGTTCGAGCAGTGTAGTGCAGCTTTCGCTGGGGATTGTGACGGGGAGGTAATGTGTCATTGTGACGGTGCACTGCGGCTGTGCATTGCGAAACTTCAACGATGACCGGCAGTGGTGCCACAAGCCAGTGCAGTCGTCGAACAATGTCAATCAAACCAGACTGAGACATTTCTCCAGTCGGCAGCATGCCCGGGGTTAATGTAAGTGAAACACCAGTTGATTGGGTGGATTCAGCACGGGTAATATAATCATCTCAGACATTTTCTTTTCTTCTGCCACCTAAATTATCTTGCCGACTGAAAACGCTTCTTCAGTCAATGACGCTAACATGAGTGTAAGACTCGAATATAAGACACGGTTATAATGTACGAGGATTGCATGGTTCTGGATAATGCCTGCAAGCCTCATTTCTTCCTCAGGTAAGTTTCTAAGTGGGCAGACATCTAGCAAGCAAACTCAGCCAGTAGCATGAGGCATAAACGAGTATTTGACCAGTATCCACTACCATGGGTGTCGTTTTCTAAAGGCCTGGTAGGGCCAAAGCCCTACCAATAATATCACATTTTAACATTGGGCCTATGTCGTTGCATGGTAAGAATAACTTTAAAATATTTTAAGTTAGCATTGGAGCCCTACCAATCATTTTCAGAAGACATCGCCCCTGCCCACTATACACTCTAGTTCTATGGACTGTCAGATGGCGCTTACAGTCTGCCCTCCTGGCTCTACCTCCAGCAGATGGTATGACCGATCACACATAAATATAGTTCATCATCACCTACCAGAAGACAGTACATGACAGATCGCACAAACTATATCACCACCCTCGGCTAAAATTCGAACCCAGATAATGACCCTCCCTCCAAAATAACTTCAGCCCTAGCCCGCTACGATTCCAGCCTCCATCTCCAAAGCCTCGTCAGTTTCCAGGAAGATTCCTCTTCTCATCACATCCCCCCCGAACTCGTCCCGCCTGGGTCACATCCGGCGGCGTCCTCAGATGTGACCCGGCTCCTGCCCGGCACGGGAGGACATTAATTGGTCCCCAGATGACGTCACGTATCAGTGGTCGGAGTGACCGGTTGGGAGGTGCGGAATGGACAGTCGGCCGGACGCAGTGAGGAGGCACACTCCACTGCACAGGCACGCCGGCTGCGGTCCGCTGGAATGTGCCGCTTCCGGCGGCGGCGCGTGTGGCTCGATAACTGCTTCCTCATGAACAGCGGCGAGATAATGACAAAATCGTGGCTTTATTGTAGATCGGTTCATGATAAAATCGTGTCTAAATTGTAAAACGGCTCATGATAAGATGTCATGATTGAACAAAGGAATTTGTGCTGAGCCTGATTTTTGGAAGAATGTTAACCTGCCTGGCATTTTTTTTTATCGAAAACGACGCAAGTTTGTCAAATTACTTACCTCTAATATTTTGCCTCGATATTTTTTATTCATTTGCTCTAAGTCTCCTCGCCGCCATTCGCCTACAATCGTCATCATAATCGACATCGTCATCGAAGCGATGACGATGTCGATGTTGTCACCCGCTGGCACTGCCGCCAGCACCGACGCCGGGGTAGCCGCCGGGGTCCGCTGGCAGCAGAAAATGACTGCGTGTGTGAGGACGATGAAGAGTTTAGCGTCGAACGAAGACGGGTCAGGCTTCAGAGCGGGAAGTGGTATGCGTGTCTAACCGCACAAGACGGTGGCGGTGGTGGTCAACGCATAGAAGTTGCGTCAGCTAACATCGCCGAGCAGGGTAAACATGGTCGTTAAACAGGGTAGAGGAGCAGAGATCGCTGCGAAAGGCTGCGACAAAGGGTTAGTATTGTAGTTAGGATACCAAAATAGGAGACAGATCGTTCGCGAACGGCCTCAATTTTGCGGTTCGAAAGTTATAATCGATACTCTGCATGCGTTTGCAGTAGGTTTTGCAGTCTACTCTGGGAGCATATTTCGTTCGGCGCGGTATGCGGTATGCGTAGCGATAGCCACTCATCAAACACTGATGATGACCATGATAACAGCCTGGGCGCCACGGTGGGCCAACTCGCCTTGAAACGAGCACTGGTCTCGAAACACGAGCCGCGCATGAAACGCATGTGGGCGGCGCTGCCGCCGGCGCGGCGGCGCCGTGGAAAATTGAGATCTCGCTGCTACAGCAGGCGATCATTTCTGCGTGATGGATACTTCCGAGCTGCCGTCGAATTGGGGGCACTCAGGAGCGAGCGCCCGACCGACGGTCTTGGGAGAAAATGACTTTTGTCAAAGTTAACCGTCTATATAATAGTTTGTGAAGATGCCTTGCTACAAAGGATTCATCGAGGCATGCATACATTCTGTCAGAAATATATCCATCACTTTTAAATGTTTAACCGCATTGTATGACACCTTTGTGTTCAACTAGCTTCGGATAAATTCGATTATTTCGTTGATCTGATAATATGTAGAGTGTAGACCACTTTTCACCGACAAGATTGCTGGATCAGGTCCACAGAACACTGTATGTGGCCGTACCGAGGTCGTATTTTAAGTCACGGTCGCGCCGCATCCCCGGTCCCGTCCTGGACTTCTTGGATGGGCTCGCCGGCCCCACAAAGCGCCGACCTTCTTACAGCCAGGTCACGATGACTCACCACCGTCAACGAGGCGCACCGAAGGACCACGGCCGGTCCGCTCACAGCACGACCTCAGCCAGGTGAGCGTGACTCACTACGTCACGGCGTCTCAGAGGCACCACGGCGCGGCTCACAGCCCGACTCTCAGCCGGTCAACGTGACTCACACGTCACGTAGGCGCCCGAAGGCACCACGACGCGGACCGCAACAGCCGACCTCAGATAAGGTCACACGTGACTCACACGTCAGAGCGCCGAGGCACCAAAACGGCGCGGCCCCAGCACAGCCCGAACCCTCAGCCAGGTCACGTGACTCCTAACACGTACACGGAGCCGGTCCCGAGGAGCACCACGCGCTCGGCCCCGCACAGCTGAGGACCACAGGCCAGGTCACGTTGCTTTCACACGTCACGGCGCCCGGACACCAACGGGCGCCCAGCACAGTCCGACCTCAAGCTAGTCGACGTGATCTCAGAAACCGTCACGGCGCGCCCCGAGCAACTCAGAAGGCCGTTCCGACAGCCAGACCTCAGCTAGGGCACGAGACTACCACACAGATCACGTGGGTCGCCTGAGGCACCACGCGCCACGGTCTCGCACCAGCCGACCTCAGCCAGGATCACGTGGACTATACAACGTCTACGGGCGCCCGCACGCAACGCACGGCCCGGCCGTCACAGCCGACCATCTGCAAATTCCAGCCAGCGTCACGTGACTCACACGTACACAAGCGTCCCGAGGCTATCTCACGGCCGGCACGCCACAGCCACGAAAACCTCAGCCCAGGTCAGTGACTCACACACGCTCAAGACGCCGAGGGCACCCACAGGCCGCACTACACACGGTCACTGACGACCGAGAGTCGCGAGGCAGACAGTATCATAAACAGTACAACAATTAGCTTCAGATATTTAAGTATTATCTGCCCGAATGATGATTTGATTCTTCACAGCAACATGACTGTTATAACACATACCGTTAAAGTTTATAACTTACAGGAACGGCGTTAGGTCCTGCTCTGCAATGAGGAGGCACTTAAAATTAAGATAAACAACGAAACATAACCCCTGCGGACGTTACTAATAATTAGGGAACTACAATGAGTAGCACTACACTCCACACGCGCGTCGGAAAAAAAAAACAATCACCCATCCTTTCATTATCAAACATTTATGCACCGGCCTCATAGGCCCACGCGAAAACTACTAGAGATTTCTTAATTGTCAAATTTGCATGTTTGGGGGTAGATTTACCCGGCGGGTCAATAAACAAGTGATTAGACGAGACACCTCATGAATATTCACCGCTCCCGACCGAGCCACACGACCCGAGACTTGCCTCCATGTCAGCTGCCGCCATCGATAACTGTAGTGTCGGACGCCCGAGACAGATGCTCCGCAGCCGAGGCATCTGCGGCGCGCTGGCGACGATCGCGGCGCGCCGGTGTGGTGGGATCGTCTTCGGACGGACTGGGCCCGCGGCGGCGCCCGCGGCGGAGGGGCAATCCATCAGGGGATGGGAGTGTTGGACAGTGTGACGTGGCCAGGTCCGGCAGAGGCGGTCAGGTTCAACTCATTTCCGACAGCCCTACCGAGTGCCTATGTTGGGAGGGGAGAGGAGGGGTGCGTGTTGGTGGAAGTCAACACCCAACAGGATTGTTGGACGGTAGCTCGTGCCCTTTATCATATCCCCTAGAGCCTTTATAAAGCAGGTGCTAAATTTCAACTCAATTAGAATCGTGCTAGAAAGACGAAGGAAACTGATAAATGAGGAAGCCCCTCAGGATAAATATCTTCCCATTTCTGAGTGAGGCACTACCTGCCTAATTTTGTGTTTGTCCTCTTTTGTTATGTTGCAGAGCTTCGATGTAGACACAGTGCGGACCAAACTTTACATCTTCCTCGAGATGCACAGGCCTGTTATGCAGGCGCAGGATTGCCAGTCACAAAAAACCGCAGCTTGTTTGAGAACTACCTATCACTGGTCCAGCATACCATTCCGAGCTAGACAAGCTACTTCGATCGCCTAAGCCACATTCCGTGTTGTGGGATCCGCGCTTCTGCGCCTCTGGAAGGAACCGTAGTTATGGTGCGGCGCTTCCCACAGGAGTCGCCGGCGAACAGAACGGTTACCAGGCGGCTGCCACCATCCCTGTCCGCGACCACTTCACGAGAGGTCTGTGGCGCGCTGTTATGGTGGAGACCGTCAGCCTCCGGCCTTCGGGGACACGCCAGAGTAGTTTTCTCTCTGGGGCCGCCCGTGACCGGCTGAAATCCTGGATGGCGGCGACGCGTGGCGAGCGTCGTGAATTTGCGCGAGCCTGCGCGGGACGGCGCAAGCGAGCGCGAGCCAGACAGGCAGCAGCCGTGACACTATCCGTGAGATTGCAGCTCACGGGAGCACGGAGGAACGGCGAGTTCCGGGCGGCCAGGAACCGTAACAGAAGCGCGTGAGACTGAAAATCACGGGAGCAGATCGAACTGACGCTGCGGCGCGCGCCAGGCGGGCAGCCACCGTGACCGTGCCGAGAAGCTCACGGGACACGGGAGCAGCACATGCGGCGCGCGCGAGTACGGGCATTCCGCGGCCGGAGCTGGCTCGTGCGGACCGTTAGTGCAGAGTGAACCACGAGCGGTGGTGGTGGACTGGAATGCGGCACCGTCACGGCTCGAGTCTGGAACCGCAACGGACGGTGGCGAAATGGGCGACACAATCTCACTGCACACTGCTGATTACCGGACGGTTCTAAATTATGAGAAAAAGATAAAGATGAAGAAGGGAACAAAGAAACAAGAAAACAAAGACGATACAGTAAAAAGGACAACACACTATTTTGAGCAAGGAAAGCTTGTATGCACTATTGATAGTTTTTTATAAATACGAATTCTTTGAGACAGTTTTCCAAAAATCTCGCACTTCAAATTTTCCATTTTTTACGCGCTTTTTGGTACTTGCTCCCAAACCTTCTACACAGTCTCATATTAACGCTGTTCTCAGGATGCCGGATTTTGGTCGGAATGGTGAAAACGGTCTCTAATCGCTTTCGAGCGGCACCCTAATCTAATGGACTGCTGGTGGTCGGCCGATCGAATCGGTAGATCTGGCCACTAATCGTCGACAATCGCTCGCTCGACCTTAATTCAGTCATTATGTTGGCATTGTTCCCGGCACCTGCTTGCCGCCAGCCGCGCCGGCCCGATCAGGCAAACTATGCAACTAGCACAGCCTCTCAGAGACCAGCTAATTGATGTAGTGGTGGTCGACGGAACCTTATCGATAGATTATTGCGATTATTGGTAGATCAAGGGTATTAATTAACGGCCTCCTGTGTTCCTCTAATGCTTTCCACAGGAGATCAAAGCATTCCGGGCGCTGCAAGTCATCCCAATAATCTCGCTCATATCGTGATTGACATGACAAACTAGGCTCCGGCAAAAGCCGCTGCTCTAAACAGCCGACAAAGTTTCCTTCCGAGCGAGCGAGGCCTACTCGCTGTTATATTAGCAGGCATAAATGCGAACCAGTTTTGGGAAGAACCCTGAGTTAGTACGTAAGCTCTTCGGTGGTGTAATCTCATCTAATTATACCTAATCTTAGTCGAACATGCTGCGAGGTTCTTATGCACCGCTTTACGTTTTCACAGAATCTTGCTCGGGACTTTTGTCGTGAGAAGCGTCTATTATGGAGCAACATATATAATTACGGCAAAATTGAAAGGTATTTGACATTCATTCGGCGTTCTTCGGGGCTTACGTGACCATCTGGGGTGTAATGGACATAATGGGGCTGCTGCTTCGTGCAGGCATAGTTTGACTGTGGTGCTTCATGGTTTGCAACCGTGCACAGCCTCACATCTGCCACAAACGACCGAGTTCATAACAGAACCTCAGCACCTCACCCAGACAGTCATCAGAACTATGTTCATTAACAGCAGCTTAATTCCGAAGCTCGGTAACGGTGAACAATTGTTAAACGGCGCCCGTTCTTGGTAGCTGGCGGGGAGCGCGAGCGCGCTATGGCTGCACAATGCTCATGGTGGTCGTTCGGATCATAACATAATTATAACACGTATGTGGCGATGCCAGAGAACCTTCGTCTGAATCACATGGAGAACAAAGAAGCCATGGACAGGCTATATCTACAGGCTACAGCACTGAGAAATGCAAATCACAATGGTTGCACAACATCCAACATGCAACTTACGGTCATTGTCTCACATGTGATATATATTTCATATGAGCCAGACCAATTCTCTCTCGGAACGGCTGCCAGGCGCTGGATGATTTTGATTTCCTTTATATGCTCTAATACTTAAGAGGATCCGATCATGATGAGTCAGAAACAAAATTGTGGTTAGAGTAACTATCTCGCTCCGCGTAAGTTATAAAATGCGCCGCGCCATCAAGCCACCGTTCGAATATTAGCACGAGGAAAGGGACACACTGTCGCATGAGGAACTTTCCTCGTTCCGGCCTCAAAGACGTCGCGAGCCATTGCCGGACTTGTGCAACATCATAGAGGGCAGCGGACCACAGTTTCGTCGGTCGCAGTGTGCGCCGTGACCATCACTCATCCCACAGATATAGAGGCAGCGTATTAGTGGCTGAGTCTTCTACTCTCCCAAACACCGTCATCACATGGCGCCATTGTTCGCTCTACGGTGAGACGCATGACTCAGCCCACCACGATATCTGTCTGCTGAAGCGCGTGTTGAAACTGCGCGGGACTCCAATCTTTTCCTGTGTCAACGATACGTTCACACACTATCCTCCGCGTCCAAGTCCTGTCTCGACGTTCCGATGTCAAATGACGCTGAGAGATTCGGCAGAAGATACAAGACCGCGTACTCAAGTGACTGTGCTTTACAGATAGCGCAGAGCACAGATGGCGAGAGCAGGCCTCACAAAGAAAGCCCGGGCCCGTGCGATATATCCACATCATACACAGAGATCACCACTGTTATAATCAACCTTAAGTACTCAAATACTACACATTCTAACCTCTCCGATACATAAATATTAATTCCGAATATTGGACACACTTGAGAGTTCGTTGAGTCGCGAGGTCGACAACTGCTTGGTAGCACCTAGAGCCGGGGCTGAATAGCGGCTCTGATTAGCGCCGTGCCACTTTATCGCCTAGATTGACGATGGGCGCGCGGGCCGTAGTTTAAGAGGGTCCAGGGTCAGGGCAGGCTCCCTTACGCAGGAGCCCGCCGGGGCCGCCATGGGCTGACCCTGCCGCCGGCCCTGACGGAGCGGCGTGGCGGCGGGCGGCGGCACCTCAGCAGCACCTGCCGAGGAGGATCTGGCCGCTCCCGTCTGTACACGCCCCTCTCTGCAGACGGAGGTCTGAGCTGCCCGGGACTCAGCAGCACCTGACCGAGGAGATCTGGCCGCTCCTGTCTGTCACCGCTCCTCTCCTGCAGACGGAGGTCTGAAGCTGGCCCGGCGAGCTCAAGCAGCACCTGCCGAGGAGGATCTGGCCGCTCCCGTCTGTACACGCCCCTCTCTGCAGACGGAGGTCTGAGCTGCCCGGCGAGCTCAGCAGCACCTGCCGAGGAGGATCTGGCCGCTCCCGTCTGTACACGCCCCTCTTGCAGACGGAGGTTCTGCAGCTCCCCGGCGAGCTCAGCAGCACCTGCCCGAGGGGAGTCTTGGCGTCCGTCTGTTACACGCCCTCCTCTGCGACGGAGGTCTGAGCTGTCCCGGCGAGCTCAGCCAGCACCTGCGAGGATGGATCTGGCCGCTCCCGTCTGTACACGCCCTCTCTGCAGACGGGGTTGAGCTCCCCGGCGAGCTCCAGCAGCACCTGCCGAGCGAGGATCTGGCCGCTCCCGTCTGTAACACGCCCTTCTCTGCAGACGGAGGCTCTGAGCTCCCGGCGAGCTCAGCAAGCACCTGCCGAGGAAGGATCTGGCCGCTCCCGTCTGTACACGCCCCTCTCTGCAGACGCGAGTCTGAGGCGCCCGGCGAGCTCAGCAGCACCTGCCAGGAGGAGTCTGGCCGCTTCTGTCTGTTACACGTCCCCTCTCTGCAGACGGAGGTCTGAGCTGCCCGGCCGAGCTTCAGCAGCCACCTGCCGAGGAGGATCTGGCCGCTCCCGTCTGTACACGCCCCTCCTCTGCAACCACGAGACGAGGTCTGAGCTCCCCGGCGGAGCTTCAGCAGCACCTGCCGAGGAGGATCCTGGCCGCTCCTGTCTGTCACGCCCTCTCTGCAGAACGAGGTCTGAGGATGTCCCGGTACGAGCCTCAGCGCACCTGCCGAGGAGGATCTGGCCGCTCCCGTCTGTACACCCCCCTCTCTGCAGACGGAGGTCTGAGCCTGCCCGGCGAGCTCAGCTAGCCCACCTGCCGAGGAGGATCTGGCCGTCCGTCTGTTACACCGCCTCCTCTCTGCAGACGGAGGTCTTGAGCTGCCCGGCGAGCTGCAGAGCACCTGCCCGAGGAGGATTCTGGCGTCCTGTCTGTACACGCCCCTCTCTGCAGACGGAGGTCTGAGCTCCCGGCGGAGCTCAGCACACCTGCCGAGGAGGATCTGGCCGCTCCTGTCTGTACACGCCCCTCTCTGCAGACGGAGGTCTGAGCTCCCCGGCGAGCTCAGCAGCACCTACCGAGGAGGATCTGGCCGCTCCTGTCTGTACACGCCCCTCTCTGCAGACGGAGGTCTGAGCTGCCCGGCGCCAAGTTCCCATGCATTCCCGCTGACTTTACGTCGGCCGGATAATTTCACAGTTTGGGTTATTTGCCTCATTACGGGGACTGGTTCTGCTGGTAGTTTCAGCTCTGCAGGCTGTCGTTTCGTGCCAAAAGTGAGTTTTATTGTTCACCGAGATGTATGTGCCCGTATGGCCTGCACAAGATGGCTTCTATGATTAGAACTGTACGGATGTTAACATAACTCGGGCCGGGGCCGGCGCGACCGACCCCTCGGAGATAAACGACCCGCTACGCCACCTGTAAGAAGTCATTTGGGTCCATTTGGAAAATTAATAAACGATTGTTTTGAGGGGTCTTCGGCCTAAAATGCGCGCGCCAAACCGCACAGCTGACACGGTTGACCCGCGGCCGCACGCAGACGCTCTCCGCGCGCAATCTGCATAATATAAGGCAATTTAGCGGAGCGGTTTGTTCAAAACCTTCCGTCCGCGTGCCCTACCAGGCTCATCAATAACGCATTAGACTTAATTGAGCCTGGGATTTTGTCTGCTCGCCGGTGGTGTTAGGTGCCATTTTCTCGGGGATGCAGGGTAGACATCGCCCCTATCGTCACCGACGCGGACGGTTGGATGCTGAGAATGACTGAGGAGCCGGTGTCTCCGTCTGTTGGTTCCGCAGTCTACATCCAAAATGAGCGAGTATGTACAGCGTGAAATGGTATTTTTGAAGCGGTTGCATTTACCTGATTTCCTTACCTAATTGGAGTGTTGTAAATTTTCCACCTGAATATCAGGATATATTGAGTTATTGAGTGAACTCATGCATGTCGTTTTATCCTCGCGTGCAGCGACAGTATTTCTCTGGTGAGAAAGTCACCGACACATATTTAATGGATGGGATGGCATTTAGTGCAGTATTTGACTCGACGTACCGTTAAGAAAATCAACATAACTGTTAACGGTATTGATATTAATAGTAAAAAATATTTTTGACCAGACAACATGTTTGTTGTATAATACATGGTCACTATAAAAATGAAATATACTGAAAGTAAAGGTTTTTTGATGCATTACTAGCATTTCGAGATAAGAAACAAACATATTGTGAATATAAATTAATATCAAGAAATAATACAATGTATAATAATACAATGTCTAAATTATGCCGGCCAACAGGAATTGCGCGATCGGGTGGTGAGGTCAGGACCAGCGCAACAAGCTCTGCTTAGCGCGGGTCCTGACCTCGGAAAGCCATCCATACAAAACACTCGGACTAAATTTATTTAAACAAAATGACTTTAAAACTCAGAACATGTAACAAAAAAGACCAACCGATTTGAGTCACATAGAACAACACAAAGGTACAACTGGAGCCGAGCTTCGAATCGTGATATAAAAAAATCGATGGAGAAGAAAATCGAGACGGAGACTTACATCGCTGTGTGTTGACAGATAATGGTGACATCTTGACAACCGGAG
The DNA here is from genome assembly GCA_014673585.1 of Semibalanus balanoides. Taxonomy (NCBI): domain Eukaryota; kingdom Metazoa; phylum Arthropoda; class Thecostraca; order Balanomorpha; family Balanidae; genus Semibalanus; species Semibalanus balanoides. The sequence goes on from VOPJ01001081.1 coordinate 91,692, forward strand.
GACCCCCGATCGACACTGTCACGGTCTAGTGTCTGTGTATCGCCACCCTGTTATCACATCAGCAGCTGAGACTGCGAGAAGACCGGGAAAGTGCTGGGTGTAAACTGCAGGTTTGAAGGAGCTGAACTCGCAGAAATAATAGGGAGCACATCTGGGCCAGTGCGAGCAATTAGTCTCAAATGTAGCTTTGAACATGAAATTACAAAGTATCGCTCAATTTCTGATCGAAATCATCGGGAGAGATTCCCGCTCTCTACAAAATGGAGGGGATACAGCCAGAAGAAGGGATGGCAGGTAATAAGAATTGTGTACCTGTATATTATAACAGTCACTTACAACAGAATGTCCCAATGTCACATTTAAACCGGCATTGCCTCGGGTCTCAGCAGGACGCCATTGACTAACGGAGGCGTTAAACGTCCCTTAGTTATCTTGTGAACCAATGATCGTAGCGAGACGCGCAAAGCATCATTCGAGAGCGCTCAGGAAGATAAAACTAAAGCGCACTCAAATTTTTTAATTCAGGTCACATGGCGAGGCGAAAGGTCAAAATCGAGGTATTTGAGCTTATGAGCCATACTTTCCGTCCAACGCCTTCGATTGCGACTATGATCACCCGAAGTGCTCTCAAAGGTATGATATACATCCTGCATAAGCAAAAGTGAGATGGTTGGCAAAGGTCAAGGTCAGGTCACAAAATGTCACTGTGCACAACATATCTACAGAAGTCATGCAACACATGTTTCATGGATTATTTTCCAGGTAAAATTCGATAGTGATAGTCACTGCAAGCGAGCGCGAGGCGCTCGCTCGTCCTTCCGTGGTAGATATATGGCATAATCTGAATATGCTCGGTCCGACCCGATCCAACCCGACCCAGCCCGACCCCTTCCGACCCGTGGCGTGGCGATGCTTTTGGGAGGCTAATATTTCTGCATCCGCACGTCCGATTGACAAGCGGGTTTCTTTGCTGAGCAGCCCCATCCAACCTATCCTGTTTGATACCAGTGCAGACTCATGTGGGTGACTACTGACTACCACTGCGCGTGGCGTGTGCCGCGTGAGGGTTGTTGATTGTTTTTTCGCGCAAAAACTTCGCAACGACTGGGCCGATTGTCAGCAAATGTGGTGTGTGTATAGGGACCTTTCAGTCGCCACTTTCCCACAACTTAGGGGTGGGGTGCCTCTGCACGCTCGCACGTTCCTACTCATATTTCATGTCTCAGGAACAGCTGAGCCGATTGAGTTCGAATTTAGTGTGTGGTTTGGGACTTCTCAGACGCCACCTTGCCAAAAGTCAGTGGTCTGGGGTGGGGTGCCTCTGCACGTGCGCACGTGCTCACCAATATTGTATATTTCAAAAACAACTTAGCCGAATGTGTTCAAATTTTGTGTGTGTTTAGGCGCCTCTCAGCCGCAACTTTCCCACCAGACAGAGGTAGGGGTTCCTTTGCACGTGCGCACATTCGCACCCTTATTTGTATATCAGAAGCTACTTGCCCAATCGAGTTGAAATATCGAGCCCGATCGAGCAGTTAATTTTGCTTGCATTTCATGCTTGGGGGACTGGCTGTTCGCAAGTGTTACTAATTCTGGTCCTATAGGCGTGACAATGTGTCATGCATATTAGAGTGTGTCGTCGTTTGTGAAAATTCAGTTTTCAACTGGGAAAACGCATTTGTTGCTGCCTTTTTATGTGTTGAAACTAAAAGTATTATAAAAAAGGTTAATGAACTCATTCTCAAAAGTAAAATACAATTTGAAAAATGATACTTTTATTTATTCTTTGCCGGAAAAGCATTTCTTGTTTTTGTTTCAGTCTGTTAAATATGCACAATTTGAAAATCAAATATTGGTTTGAAATCAGCACATCTCAAAGGTTCCATATATGCCTTGAGCCCTTTGTTTTAGCTTCTCTGTCATTGTCATTAGAACAAAATAGATATGAAAAATACTCTCTTTCATTTTTATCTAAAATTACTTTACGTTAATTAAGTTACAAAGGTCAACCATGTATAGGTTCAGGTGGTCCTTAAAATATAGGTTGGGTGGTCCTTAAAATCTGATGTCGGAAATTTTGAAATCTCACCCCCTAACTCGGTTACCCATCATTATAAAATAACTCAGTGCAAATCTGATCAAAATCGGTCAAGTTAACAACTCAGCGCAGCGGCGTTGAAGTTTTGCCGTGGGGCTGACGCCAGGCGTTGCAGTCTCTCGTTAGTCTCCCACAGGCAGCCTGACACCAACACCAGCCGCGCGCCGGGGAGAGCGGCCCGGTCGTTGTTGCGCTACGGCCGACGTAAAAGGCAATTTCATTGGCAACATTACTGTATTGTGTTTTTGATGACATCACAATGATATGCATAGCGTGCAGAGCGTTTGTCAGAAGTCACAACACTAGCCTGCTCCTGTTCTTGCAGCGGGTTCGGGGCTAGCCTAAAGCCTCTGGCCCTATCACTCCACATCATCCAAAGTTCTTCTCCGGCTGTTTGGGAACTGCCGACGGTGTTCGCTAACCACTTGCAGCACGAATTGCAGCTGCTCTTCGTCCTTGGTCAGCCTGCGGTTGAACTCCTGAATGAGAGCGACACCTCACTCGGCGTGATTGATATAGTGACCATCAGGTTCAACCGCAGGTTGACCAATGACTAAGAGCAGCTGCAGTTCGTACTGCAAGTGGCCAGCGAACACCGTCGGCAGTTCCAAGACAGCCGGACAAGAACTTTGGATGATGTGGATTGCTGGAATGATAGGGCCAGAGGCTCCAGGCTAGGGCCGAGCTCACCGCAAGAACAAAAGCAGGCTATCGTTGTGACTTTTGGCATTTACTATGAACGCTATGCGTATAATTGTGATGTCATCACACAAAAAATACAGGAATGTTGCCAATAAAATTACCTTCATGAGATCAGTGACCTCATATATGAGTGCGCCAAATTTTAAACTTGACCGATTTTGGATGAAGTTTGCAGTTTGCACTGAGTTATTTGCTCATGATGGAAAACCGAATTAGTTAGACTTCAAAGTTAACATCAGGTTTTAAGGACCACCCCTACATACATGGTTGATGCTAGTAAAGATATCAATAAAATATAACATTTTTCAAATGTGTTTTTACGAATGGGGCATTCATTCCAGGACAGATCGGCGAGCGAAAACCCCAAATTAACACCCTATGTCATATATTTTGATGTAAACTCGTCATGGGGCTATCTGGGGTACCGAATCCCGCTGTGCAAATTTCAGCTCGATTGAAGTTACGGCTGCCGATTTATAGCCTCCGGCATTTTCGTGAGGTCAACTTGCATGACTTAGTCAATTATCCAATAACTACACAGCAAATTGTCAAAGTTCTAGAAAACCATGCATTTTCTGTATGGTTATGAAGCGAGGAACATCCTCCAAGCCCCACTTCTGATTTTTGTGTGCATTCTGACGAAATGACCTGTGACCTCTTGTGACCTGACCTTGAAACGAGTGCAGTGAAAATAATGTTGTTTTATATTTTTTATAACATACTTTGGTACGTTGGCTTTGCACAGAAAAAAACGGTTGCTCAAAATAACGCATTTTTATCATTCCACCAGCACAAAATCATTAATTGTTCCATGTCATTTAATGAGGTTTCTGTGTCACACGAAGGTCTCAGGTTGCAATATAAGCCACTTGGAGTTTAAGTTGAATGAATTTATTTATGTACGAGGTGAAATTGTTGATCAGTGACCTTTGGAAGGTCAGCTGAGGACTGAGGTCATCTGAGGTCACCAGCAACAATTTGCCAATAACTCTTAATATAATACATATAGAGCCGTGCAAATGACACCACTGTGCTTAAATCGTCGATTCGCGTCGCCCCATATGCAGCATGAGCTGGGTCACCAAATGACCTTGACCTGAGGTCAAATTTTGAAGTTGACCTAAATAGGTCAATACTAACATGTTTCGAAGCACCTTGAAGAGAAAACACGCTGGTGTTTAAGTTATTGCTCTAGTTTTAATTCATAAAAAAAAAATCACGAACATCTTGGAGTTGTTCGTTGTTGCTAGTAAGAACAGTTGCTCGTGAAATAATTTGTATTAATTAAACATGGATAAATACTCTTTTCACCATCGTGTTTGTTTCGTCAAGGCGTTATACATATGCTACTAGTGACCTGGTTAGGTCAACATCAAAATTTGATCTCAGGTGAAGGTCATTTGGTGACACAGGTAGGCCATGCTGCATATGGGACGACGCCAATCGACGAGACAAACACAGTTGTAACATTAGCACGTCTTTATCTTAATTATGTTAAGAGTTATTGGTAGTGCTGGGAACCTTCGATGAACTCAGCTGACCTTGCAGAGTTCACTGAGCAACAATTTCACATGGGTCATTAAAAAATTGACCCAAATCAATCTTCAGTTGGCTTATATATTGCAAACTGAAACCTTCGTGTAACACAGAAACCGCAATACATGTCATCATGGAACAATTCATCATTTTGTGTTGGTGAAAAGAGAAAAACGCGTTATATTGAGCAAGTAAAAGGTACATTTATGGAAAATACCTATCTCCAAAATTGTTTCTGTGCAATGATTACTTACCAAAGTATATTACACAAATATGAAACAACATTATTTTCACTGCGCTCGTTTCAAGGTCAGGTCAGGTCACCAGAGGTCACAGGTCATTTCGTTAAAATCCACACAAAAATAAAAACTGAGACTAGAATGATGTTCCTCACTTCATAACCGTCAATACAATTTATGATTTTTTAGGAATTTCATTATTTGTTGTGGAGTTATTGGCTGATAGGCTAAGTCATGCAAGTTGACCCCACGGAAATGCCGGAGGCTATAAGCAGCCGTAACTACAATCAAGCTAAAACTTGCACAGAGCGATTTTGCGCCCCAGATAACTCATATAGCGGACTTTTATCAAAATCGGTGATGTACAGTCGGTCTATTATGTTTCTTTCCCTTTTTAAGTTTCTAAAACTAATCTAATTTAATTTCTGTGTACATGAAGGACCGATTTAAGGGAACATATTGTACCTACCTAGGTAGGTGCCACATGTTCCATTGTATCAGTCCTTCATGTACACAGAAGACAAATTAGATGAGTTTTAGAAGCTAAAAAAGGGAAGATACATAATAGACCGGCTGTACAATTACATACAGTGTTACCCCCTTGTCGATCTGTCCTGGAATGCCACGAATGACAGCAAAGCCAAACCATAGGTCTCAAGGCATATATACCTAGAAACCGTGGGTTCTGCTGGTCTCGAAACTGGTTTTGATGGTAAATAAACTATTTTGTATAGATCCAAAAAATGCTTTTCCGACTAAAATACATTAAAAGTGTAATTTTTAATCAATGTGGTAGGTAATTTAAAGTTCCCAAGTGAGTCTCTATCTCGTTATAGTGAAATGAAATGCTGGCTCTAGGCCTGCGATTCAGATAGCTGGAGACGCGACGCGTTGTTATGCTCGTGGTTAAGTAATAATGAGCGGATTGGAAGGTGCAGACGTAGACAAGACTGCCGACTCAGCACACGTGACGTAGAGTATGCCTAACGATCAATCTCAATCAACCAAGTTTATATATACTTCAACAATATTCCGTTTCAGTTACACATAATTCGATTAGCGCAAAAAAGCTTAGTATATTGTTCAGTTACTGACGGGTATACACGTTCCACGATATAGACATCCTACCGTACCTTTGCAAGACGACAATATGTGGATCGCCCAGCATCCTCGTTAACAGAAGACTTAGCGGTCTCTCGCCGCGAACAGGAGTATTCTCAAACATCAGGAGATCTCGCGCGACCATTCGCGCTTTGAGAGCGATCTCGCATTCGATATCTTGTGACATATCCAGAGCGACTCACGTTATTTGTACGGTTGGAAACCCACGCCTGACTGTTGAAGGGTTTGAATGACGCCGTGCCTTTCGGTCGTGAATTGTGCGTTGCTTGCCGCTTGAGCCCCGAAATATATCAAGCTGTGTGACAGATGATTTGATTTTATGGTCTCCGAAACTCAGCGGTGGATCTACGTTGAGGAAAAACAGGCAATGGCCCCAAACGAAAAATCGGTAGTTAAACACATGCCCTCCCCCACTCAGCAACTTTTCGCTGACGGCGGGTCCCAATCCCGTGTCCCCCCACCCAGCACAACAACTTTTCACTGACGAAACTATCAGACTTCCTTGCGACCCCCAAGCTCGAGACCTAGACCTGCCACTGTCGCAACTGCAGAATTGCATCGCGCCCATTTGTTAGTTGTGTAGTGTATATGTGTGAGTATGTGTGTGTTCGCTTGTGCATAAGCGCGCACGTGCGTGTGCTTGTGTAAGTGATCCTCCTGGCAAAAGCTATATTGAAATATAGCAGGTGGCCATCACACAGTTGTGTTTTAATGACGCATTATAAACGATACGAAATAGTTCATTAATAACCTTAAACTTGAAATCGAATCCAGCACTGCACCCCGCGTTGCATGTTGACCGCTCTAAATGCCGTCCTGTTGCGCACTGCAGGCGGTGCCGTCACGGTGCCGAGCAGTTGATACGCTAACTGCCGGGACGGCTGGCGGCCGAGCTGCCTCAGCAGACCTGACCCCTGACCCACGACCTGAGGCCCGCCGACCCGCCACCAATAAACACCCGACCCGGCACGAGAGCAGCGGCACGCCGCCACGAAAAACAGTCATTACCGCCCGGCCGACAAGGCTCATTTCGGCCCGGCTCGTGCTGGCGCCACCGCCTTATCGCTACCGCCACCCGGGCCGAAAATTAAATGTCCAGCTGCGGTGCCTGCACAGTATTAATAACGCGTCTACAAACCGATGCTGAGATAAAGAGTCATGAGCAAAAACGGGCGTCTGAACGTCTTCACTAGCGCGCTGAGCGGCCGCAGCCGCCTGCACCGGGCGGCCGAGCTGGATCGCGGCCCCGAATGACCGACCGGCCACCGCTTCCAGGCTGATTTGAATTCTCTCGGGAGCGCGACGAGGTGTTTTGCATGCAAATACTCTCGATCGCAGGGATTTCCAGTTCATCTAGCGTGGCTCATTTGCGGTCCGGGCGCGGTCAGGTCGGGAATTTGGATTCTGGGTCGGTTGGGCGCGAGATGGGTCTGTCAATCTGTGGCGAGCGGCGCCGCGCGCGCCGACGCCTGGCGGTTGCCCTCGGGCGATTTTGCTGCTTGCTTTTCTGCGTGCGTCTCGCCGCCAGCGGTTCTGTCGATTTCCGATGGCCGCCGCGCGGCAGCGTTCGACGGCAATAAATCAATCATACCACCGAGCTCGTCGGCGCCTGTATAAATTTCCAAAAGCATTATGAAAATCAGGAGCGTAGGTGAGTGAATGCGTTCCAGGTCGGCCGGAAAATGTAGTCCCCGCTGCAGCTCCGCCATGTTGGCATCCAATAGCACCGCCGCCGGCGCCCGCGGCGCAATTCAAATCGAGCCAAAGGAGGGAAGATTATAGAGAGCCGGGGCTTCCTGAATGGGAAATTGTGTGTTGATGTCTCCGTTGATGGATTTATTAACAGTGAGCCGCTTTGAGGGAGCGTCTATGAGATGACAGAATAGGCGTCGGAGCGCGATGGGAGCGGCGAAGAGAGACCCGCGCTGAACATCTCTTCCACTGTACCATCTGTATATTGAATTATATGTATTCCAATTTATTTGGAACTACACCCCTGGTCTGCCATAACATGATGAATATTTGTTTTCCATGTTCTCCAATCTCCTTGGAGAAGGTCAAGAAATGTAAGCATGTTCTCCATTTACTAGGAGAACGGAGCGGTGCGTAAGACCCAAATGATGCGATTTTGTGCTGAAGCATAATCTCAACCAAAACGTCCTGACAATTTCAGTATTCCACTTTTCACAAACGCAAACAGAAACACGGCTGGACGACGTCGCACCCACCCGCACCGTTCACCCCGCTGCTGCCACCACGCCGTCCCCCACTGGCCCGTCTCTGCCCGGACTTGGGGATCCGTCAGCTCTCCACCTGATCCCCAGCCTGTCCTGTCCGGGAGGCTGCATCGGCACGTTAAACGGCGGCCGTACACTGCCCGGCTGCAAATTTACTGCCGCGCTCGATTCGCCTATAAATCTGCAGAAAAACCCGGTGGGTGCCATGTTGGCATCGTCCGAGCAAGGTCGGACGGCCACCGCGCGGCCGGAGCGGCCGGAGCGGGGCCGGAGAGCGGCCGGAGCGGGGCCGGAGAGCGGCCGGAGCGCTGGAACGGCGGACGATAATTGGCAGGAGGGCTTTAATCAGCGGTTCGGACGCTGCCATTGGCGATGATTTGTGCCGGTACGAGACGGCTGCAGCGCGGACAGGTGCCGCACCGCGACGTCAGACAGACGTCAGTCGTGACGTGAGACGTCAGCTACCAGAGGTCTGATGCCAGACGTCAGATGGACTGCACGTCAGTCTCAGATGGACTGCACGTCAGACTCAGATGGACTGCACGTCAGACTCAGATGGACTGGACGTGAGACTCAGATGGACTGGACGCCAGTCTCAGATGGACTGGACGTCAGTCTCAGATGGACTGGACGTCAGTCTCAGATGGACTGGACGACATCAGACTCAAATAGACTGGACGTCAGTCTCAGATGGGCTCTACGTCAGTCTCAGATGTCTGGTGTCAGACATCAGCCGTCAGACGTCAGTCGTTAGATGTAAGATGGACGTCAGGCGCCAGATGTCACTAGCTAAGCGCCAGACGTCATAAAGTGCCGGATGTCTGTAGGACGTACCGCTTTCATTCTCACCAAATATGGGGTCACCGGGGCCAAAATAAAGCAAGCTCAGCCTCCTTCAATGTCTGGCTGTTGAATTCTGGATCGTGACCGGTCACTTCCGTCCTACTAACCCCGGTCAACGGGTCCAAAACCTCGGACCCTTCCCCTCCCCGTCACTCTCCCCCTCCACCGCCGCCCACGCTTCGCCAGACAAATCACCATCAAACCCATCACCTGATGAACAGCACCTGCACCTGATGGTCAGCACCTGCACCCAGGAGTCGGCTCGCCGACGCCGGGGACCTCATGCCCTGCAGCCATCCCTATAATGCCCGGGCGGAATCGACCGACACCGCCGCTCACCAGCATCGTAAACCACGCCGATCACATCTTGCAGCTCAGTAAATGCCGAGTAATTTCGGCTCGGTGCCGGCCGCAGCCGATGCTGTTTTCTGCGCTGTATTTCATCGCGCATGGGTGTAATTAGCGGCGGGCGATGTGCAATTGGTCAGTGGTGGCCGAGAGATGTGTAATTGGTCAGTGAGCGGTCATCAGGTGGCCTGAGTCCGGGTAGTTTGGCTCCGTCGAGTTCGCCAGAGATGCAAATTATGCGGGTCGTACCGACGCGTCAGTACAACACCCTGCCATCGGCACGGACTTAAGGGTAGGTACTGAGCTGCAATGTCGGAGCGATGTTGTGAGGTTTCCAGGTAAGCAACGAAAGCAAGCGTCCTCAGTATCGGAGCAAGACACCCAGTATGCCTGCTAATAAGCTTCCCTGAATATCCACCATTAGCCAGGGATTGCATTACTGACCAGAACGCAGGCACTACTGGCTACTGGAATAACCCACCAGCCGCAGCATCACAGGGCACATTCTGAAACCATACCAATCCAGTCCCAAACGTCAGACTGTCTCGCCAAAGTCTTCACCTGGGTCGTGACACCCAGCTGCGGGCGTCCCGACCTGCACGGTGCACCTGTTCGGTGCCGGCTTCTGCCGCTCACGACTCGTGCGGCGGTGCTCTCCAATTCATCAGCGCCGCCGAGACCGGCGTGCGATAGCAATCAGCCGACGGTGATGAGCACGAGCAATTAGCGAGCGCCGGCACACGCCGGGAAACCCGCAGCAGGGGAATGAACACGGCCAGGAGGCCCGCTAGTTATCGGTCGTATCATCGATCAGAGTTAGAGCGCGCTGCAGTTGCAGTTCATTCCACGCCGGGTTCAGGTTGCTGAGCTGGTGCTGAAGGGAAGGTGCGAAGGTAAGTGTGGGTAACAGTTAGATCCTAGGTTCGTGCTTGAGTCAGATATTTCGCGTTGACTAGACCCTGGCTCGAAACGAATAGGAGAAGTGTCGAATCTGACTAAAAACGGGATCATCACGAGTACGCTAAGTCAACTTATTTTGGTCATAAATAAAACAAATACCTCCATCAACGCTGACTCGTGACAGACTCAAAGCCAACGCAACTTCAACAAGCTTAACCCGGCATTGACTGGGGGGGGGGGGGGCGTTTAACGCCCCTTGCCGTTTTTTTGGTCATAATCAAAAATAATTAGCGGTATCTCGTGAAACTTTGGATACCTTATCTTAAATCAATTTTACGTCTTCTGTTCGAAAATGAAGCAATTTCGTTGAGTATTCTTTTAGATATAGCGAATTTAGTAAGTCGGCACACACGATTTGTACACTTAAATCAGCTTAACTTTAACATACCGTACAAAGGCAGTATAATAAGCAAATACAATCCAAAAACAGTTAAGGATTAAAAATAACTAGAGCTACAAAATGACATCGGCAGATATTCCGAATTAAAGGGTTTTTGAGTCCCAAAATTTAAGAAAATGTTTTTTTTTTGAAAATGTTTACAAAATCAAAGTTTTTAGAAGATATTGAAGAAATCGAAGAAAATGTCAGGGAAATATAATGCAAACAACTATAATACCAAATTTCAAATACTCTATATAAAATATATAATTATATATACGTATGCTGATAACTCAGTGGGGGTCATTATGGATATTGAAATTCGTAAGCTTTCATATATCTATTATTACGTAAGCTGAAGTATTCTTGAGCTAGTTATTACTCTCGATAGAATACCTATATCGGAGACCTGATCTGAGCATATTATGATATAGATGATATCATAATATATATGAGTAGCAATATGATTCACTAGAGGATAATATCATATATAATATATTATATAAGCTATAGGAATCTTGCGTAAGTGAACAGCTGAGTTTTGACACTGGTGATGCTGCGAAAGGATGCATTGCCTTGGACTTTTGATATATATATATAATAAGAATTGTATTTAACACACCGAGATTGATGTGCTGATTGGTCCTGCTGAAGATATGATGTTGAAGATATATATCAGAGAGGGTATAGAACGACAGGCGTATATTTCTTGGTGACGCCGCACAAAGCGTAAGTAGTAACAGGATGCGCAGAGAACACCGCGCTCTCCTATATCCGGGACACGAGATCCAATGAAAAGCGAGAACTCAAGGTATGATAGCTCGGAGGGCGCAGTCCCTACGTTACTCAGGATACGCGCCTGTTTCCATCCTGGGCTATGTGACCTGTGGCCACACACCTGTCCAAAGGGAATTATATCGTCGTGTCGCAATAGGCGACATCCAGAGACAATCTGGCACTTCAATGTTTCAACATTATTGGAGGTGCCCTTTCTTGTTTATTGCTTGTGTGTGTTTGTATTAATTAATTTTGAGTCGACCATTGAAGATATCGCTTATAGTGCACTCGTAAGATGATATCAGTTCTAATTGCTATCGTCAGTGATATGTGCTGAAGGTGGCACTCTCTATATGCGAGCTTGTATGTTTTTATTATTGTGTAATAATTCTGCTGCCATAGCTTGTCACACAATACTGTCACGGAGAGGGTTAGGATGAGAACGGAGAAACGGATGGTGAGAATCGACTATCAACTGCCTATTCTATAAGATATCACAGTGCATCACAACAGCTCTCAAAGATTATGGAGCAATAGGGTTACACGATACTCGGTAGGAACTCTCCCACGCTACGCAGGAGAGTCTCAGGTCGGGATACTCTATATCACACTGCTGTCATATTCAATGAANAGAGTGTGCCCTGCATGTTCATTTGTCGGTTAATCATTGGATCTCTGTTCCGGATATAAACCGCCTCTAGCACTTTTAATTTAGCTTTGTGCGAGCATCTGGCCAGTATGGTGGTGTTTTCTATGTCAGTTCTTGTTCCGACGGCAGCTCCATAAGCATTTCCATTCGCCTACTGTACGTGAAGAAGCAGGTAGTATACCATACGCCTGATACTATCAGAAATAGGATGTCCACTGCCTCACAAGGCGGACGAAGAAAGCTATCATGCAACACGAGCCAGGATTTTGCGCAGGGGGGCCACGTAAAAAAATAAATTTGCCTTGCCCTCCTCAGCCACCATATTTGTATGCTGACCGGGGGGTAGGGTCGGGTTTTTCAAAAAATTCGCATTCTAATCCTAGTGTGAATTCACATTTTGCTCCTTCAGCTATATATTGCTGGACCGGGGGGGGGGGGAGTCGAGTTTTCGAAGACTTCGATTCATCTAGTATGAACTTTTATGTTCCGCTCAGGGGGCGGGCCATGGCCCCCGTGGGCCCCCCCTTGGCTACGTCCCTGCATCAGTGACATAGTTCAACGAAACTGCATCCCTTCCAACACTGACCATAACATCAAGTTAACAGTTTACTACATGAGTGCTAAGATATCGGGGCTTATCATGCAAAATAATATGTCCAGAGACAACTCCCAGCTCAAGGCGACCAACGTGGTGTACGAGTTCAAATGCCCCATCGGTGACTGCGCGCACCGTCTTAACTCATACATCGGCCATACCACAACCACACTATCAAGACGCATGACGATGCACCTGCAGAATGGTGCACCGAAGCAACACATGGGATCTGTCCATGATCGACAACTAACAAGAACTGACATCGTAGAAAACACCACCATACTGGCCAGATGCTCGCACAAAGCTAAATTACAAGTGCTAGAGGCGGTTTATATCCGGGACAGAGATCCAATGATTAACCGCCAAATGAACATGCGGGGCACACTCTGGCTATGTGACGGCCAGCCTCTGGCACCAAGGGTATGAATAGCGAAATCAGGTAAAATATTAGCAACTTCAATGATTCAACATTATTTGGAGGTGCCTTCTGTGTTTATTGCTTGTGTGTGTTGGTTACTAATAGTTGTGCGCCGAAATGACTTTATTGTACTGTAAAATGTATAGTCTATTGCTATCGTAAGGTGAAGATGTTTCGAACCGACGCGACTTACCGACGACGCGTTTTGCATATTATTTTTGTGTATAATTGTGCCTATGTCTGATGATGTTGGAAGTATCGCCAACGAAACGTTACCATGTAATAAAGGCTCTATTCTTAGTCATTTCTCTAACAATGACAAACATTTAATTCGGAAGGTTGAGACCTTAAAAAGGAGCATAAATATGCTATATATATACGCTATATATATATATATTATATAATAATATATATATATACATTATATATATATACTATATATATATATATATATATATATATATATTATGGCTGTCATATTAAATTGAAACGTATAATATATATATATATATATAGTATATAATATATATTATTATAATATATATATATATATATATAATTCCGAGTGCTGCATCCTGTCTTATTTATACATATTCCAAAGGCTACAGCTATCTCTGCATTTTCTCATTTATTGCTCTGCCTTTCTGTTTTCTTTCCACTATTTGTTCTATTTCTACTGCATCTCCTTTTCCACTATTTGTTCTATGTTTCACACATATTTTACACCTTTTGTTCTATGTCTTCCACATCTCCTTATTTTCATGACTTGTTCTATGTTTCCCACATCTTCTTTTACACTCTTTGTTCTGTCTCCCGAATCTCCTTATTTTCTTTTTTCTATGTTTTCTACGTGTTCTTTTACACTCCTTTTTCTATGCTTTCGACATCTCCTTTTTCCACTCTTTGTTCTATGTCTCCCACATCTTCTTATTTCCACATGTTTCATAGCGACTGAAGATTCTGACGTCACGGTCACCCATGCATTTTCACCTCCTCTTTTTGCCTCATTGCCTGTATCTTCACCTTCTCTTTCGCTGCGTGTATCACTGGTGGTGGGTTTCTGGCCGTGACGTCAGTCCGGTCGTGACTGGTCCACGTCGGTCCGGTCGTGGCTGGTCCAGGTCAGTCCGGTCGTGGCTGGTCCAGGTCAGTCCGGTCGTGACTGGTCCAGGTCAGTCCGGTCGTGGCTGGTCCAGGTCAGTCCGTTCGTGGCTGGTTCAGGTCAGTCCGGTCGTGACTGGTCCAGGTCAGTCCGGTCGTGGCTGGTTCAGGTCAGTCCGGTCGTGGCTGGTTCAGGTCAGTCCGGTCGTGGCTGGTTCAGGTCAGTCCGGTCGTGGCTGGTTGAGGTCAGCGCCCGGCTGGCGGTGCGGACGTTTACACGCCGCCCTGGTTCTGTCTGGTTTGCAGGCGGCGCCGCCGTTGTGATGGGGCCGGTGGTCGGCCGCCGGCCTGCCCGCTTGGCCCCGCTGTTTCTCCCCCCCCCCCCGCGCCTGTCTGCCTGCCTGTCTTGCGGCATGCCCCCTTGAACGCGGGCTGATAAGTTTGTCTCAGTGGCCGCCTGCCATCTGCCGTCAGCGCCAGACTGAACCTACCGAACTTACAGTGGTGCTGGATAATTTGTGATTCGTATGTTGCAACGTCAGTGCCATCATCTTTTATAAACAATATATTGTAAGTTGTAACTTTCAGAGTTTGACGTCTGCTAAATAACAGCGTAGCGTTGGTATTGTTTTTGCTATAGTTTCAGTTACAGTGGTCAGTAAAATAACGGTTGGTTAATATTGCATTCACATACCGACTTTGGACATTCCATGTTTGGCCATCCTATTCGTTGTCCTGTGCGTGCCAAAACAGGAAAAATATTTGCAAAGTGGGCGTATATATTTTTTGCTAACATTTTGTTTCATGTTCATAGCTCTGTTGTTCACCTCTATTATTAACGTTGGATGAATTCGTGACACTTGTATCAGCCAAAGTGGTGTAAATGTTTAACCCGCGCACTGCAGGGGGGGTTGATTTCCGCCCCCCCCCCCCTCAGGTTTTTCAGGAGTAGCGAAAAAACGGCGGCGCGCAGCGCCGCCAAATTTCATACACCTGTCTGGGCATTAATTACCCACACTTTGAAAAAGTTTTGACTTGAGGTCATCTCAGGTCAGGTCACAAGTCCATGTCAAGTGACCTCACCTTAAAAAATGTTTGCGTTCGTGCCAAAGCCACAGTATTTTTTCTAAAGTTTTGAAACTTGCAGAATTTCATAAGAATATTAGTACCTACAATTCGTATATCTCGGATTTTTCGTATCGGTGACCAAAGGTCAGGTCAATTTCCTGACCTCCCCATTATAAGT
>VOPJ01001081.1:108352-128643 GCA_014673585.1 Semibalanus balanoides
TGCCCTCCCCTCTCCCGTCAACGTTGGTTCGAGTCGTTTAGGCGCTCAATATTTTGGTCCTGGTAGGGATGACCTATGGCAAATGGCAGCGGCCGCATTCTAGGTCAGAAGAAGCCAGTGTGCTGGACGGCATATTTGGAAATGACGAATACAAAATCCAGACCTATCATACTTGGAAAACCAGTCAGTCAAAAATATAGATATTGCTTTGATTTTGGTTTGGTTATTGTCCATACTTTGTTCTATGATAAATGTATTTACATTGTGTAATATGTTTGAAAGTTTGAAATTTTGCGATTTTTTATTTGCACAAAATCATTTTTTTAAACATATTTAAAAAACGAAATACTTATTGGAGAACCAAGTATGAACAATGCCCAAACAGAATAAAAAGAAGCATTTATATTTTTGGCTTACGTATAGCTCCCTAAATGTTAAAAATATCGATATTTTTTTCGGAAAACTTTTTTTTCACGAAAAAGTGATTTTCCAGCTCGAATACCAACATATATTGATCGGTCAAAATCTGCGGAGTAAAAAATGGGTGCCTTTTAGCCACAAAAAGATGCCCCCCATGGAGGTTGGAGAGAGTCTGGATCCGCCAGTGGCTGCCCCCTCCCCCCCCACTTTTCAAAACGTTCCTACGCCTATGGGTACATACAGGGGCGTAGTTTCTCAAAAAAAGTTTTGCGGGGCTGAGCTGGGAAAAATCGCCTTAAGTACCATCAAAATCCACAAAATACAGATTTCTCCCCGGATTTGACCCACTTCGTTGTCCAAGTTGGGGGGCTGAAGCCCCCCCCCCCCAACTGCATTAAGGGAACGTACATAATTCCCTGGGTACATGCATGCACGGGGGACTTCCAGACAGTCCCGTGCAGGTTACACGAGCCAACCGAGATACGAGCAGGCGGCCGGCCGGCTGAGGCACTGGGTCGTATTGTCTCAACACCGGACACTGACACAGCGACAGAGGACACCTGACACACAGCGACATAGGAGTCCTGACACTGGCATACCTCAAATTAGAGCTATTAAAAACAAATTAGAGCTCCTGCTTTTTGGTAGGAATATTTCACAAACACAGGGTATAGACATCGCACAGCACTTACAGACATTCATTGCACTTTCACACAGACTCAACACACACAAACAAACAAACCATACATTACCGAGCTCATTCACCACGCTGACCTGCTGTTGCCGCCTGTGCCTGGCCACCTGATTTTCGAATAGCCGCTCGGCGGGCTGGTAGCAGGGCCTACGTGATCTGTTCCTTAGTTTTGATTAATTTCTTGTTTTATTTGTTTCCTCTGGAGAGGCGCTATGACTTTAAGCCTTTTGCTTTTGCGCCAATCCGTTAATGTTTTGTTGTTAATGTTTTGTTTGATCTGATGTTCTTTTGTTACCAAAATAAACGAACTGAACTGAACTGAACTGAACCTCGACAACTGGAAGCTGCCACTGCCCAGACCTCTGCACCCTCCCCCAGCAACCCGGTCCCTCCGAGGCCTCCGTGACGGCGCCGGCGCCAGTCCGACCCCTGTCACCCGTCACATGACGCCTGCTGTCCACACGGGTCACGTGACGCCAGCGGCTGGAGGCTGTGGTCAGCATCCGGTCGGCACACCGTCACAGGAGCGGTCACTGTAGAGGAGAGGTGACCACCGCTCGGCTGTCTGTCGCCCGTCTCCAGTCCACCGCCCGCTGTCCACTGGCCAGCGTTAATCGTCCACTGTCAACTGTTGTCCAGTGTTCACTGTACAGTGTCCACTGTCCAGTACCTGCAGCCAGCTCCGAAGATGCGTCTGAAGTTCTTCCTCTTGTACGCCGCTGCACTCGGTAAGACATTATTGCGGCCACTTGTGTATTGCGTGCACGCGATATAATTATACATAGGCCACGTGGTTATTTTGAATTGCTCATTCTCTCGGACGCTGCCTTAACGTCGCACTGCCACTTTAACGTAGATTTTGATATGTTTAAGACCGACCGCATCTGATTAACACTATGAAGTCTGCTTTTCTTTTTTCTCGAAATTCGCGCCCAGTCGCCTTATATCATCGTTCAAAGTTATGTTTGCTTCCAGACAATGACCTTAACGAGTCCACTCACCACTAGTGATGTCATTTTCCAAAAATGTCCTGACCAAAACCAATCCAATTCCGAACAGGAGGCATTTCGGTTGTCCAAATATTGACCGATTACGGTTGAGGTAAAAAATGTCCAAGATTTGACCGATTTTCAAATTGTATACTTATTAATACACACTGGCAAAAATAGCTTTCTTAACATCATAATTAATCAAACGCATATCTAAAGTTTCCAAAAAGACAATATAATTGTGAAAAAGGAACTAAATACGCAAAGCAAAACAGTGGATGCCGCAAGCAAGACCAGAGACATTTACATTATTTGATTGAATTTCGAGCAAATTGTTTATCAGTATGCTGGATAGAAATACAAATGCGTAAAAATGTGTCAAAAAGTGAATTATTTAAGATTTAGCTGACTGAAAAGTGTCCACAAAAATATTAGCCTGACCGACCTGACCGACCGATTATCAAATCGGTCACACAATTTTTTTCGGTAACCAAAATTTTGGTTACCGATCGACACCACTACTCACCACTACGTACCAAAATCAATTTATTGCGGCGTTGTGCAACAATTATTAATATATATATATATTTATGAATATATATAATATATATAATAATATATATATATATATATTATCCCGCGCCCGGTGGGCCTCGAGACAACTTCGCCATGGTGGGTGAGGTCAAAATGTTCCCCCCTCTAATTCGAAAACGAAAAGGGATAGAAAGACACAGAAAAAAGTGTTTGAAAGCTCTCAAACGTGTACATTCGAAGTTACACAGACTATTTCTAGCTAAGGTCAATATTGAGGTCACCAGAGGTCATCAAAGGTCAAATTTCACAGTTTTTGGACTTCGCTTCTTACAACCCCGTATATCTTGTAAAGTATGATAGCTAGGAACAAACGGAAAAGGCAATCAAAAGCTAATTAAATTTGCAATTGCTAAGCTGTACTCAAAATTGAACTCAGATCAATAGTTTAGGCTCCAGAGGTCATCGAAAGTACTCGTGAGTATTTACTTCGTAATACTGTGCTAACCCGTCTGGCTCCGCTGCGACGATCTATGCATACAGAGTTCTAGTGCCATACAGACTGATTTTTTTTATTCGTCATATTACCGAGGTACCTACTCACCCGTCAAGAGATCGTGGTTTCAACTCAAAGACTTTTAAATTCGGTGCGAACGGCTTTATTTTCTACGTTTACTGCTAAGCCCCTTCTCCGTGCTATAGACCTGTCGCTGTAGTGCACATTGATAAAACACACACACACACATATATATATATATTTATATATATATATATATATATATATATATATATATATATATAACTATATATAATATTATGTAACATGTAGGAGCAGGTTTTTCTTGAGACGCATGTTCATTGAAATATAGAACCAGCATATACTGCATTTATCTCCTTTTAGATAAGGTACTCACCTCAATTAATGTTTGTACACTGTAGAGAAGACTGAAGAATAGTGCCTATAGCACGCACAATATTGACGGCTATGACGGCCGCCTCTGCGCACGCAAAGGGTAATGAATAGCTAAATCAAGTAAAATACTGGCAACTTCAATAGTTCAACATTATTGGAGTGCCTTTTGTTTATTGCTTGTGTGTGTTTGTAAATGTAATTGTGCGCCAGAATACTTTATTTGTACTGTAAAATGTATAGCTCTATTGCCGATCGTAGGTAATTGTTCCAGAACCGACGCGACTACGAATGTTTTGCAATTTATTATTGTGTTAATTGTGCCTAGTCTGTGATGTTGGAATCACTCGCCAACGAAACGTTACATGTTATAAGGCCACTATTACTTATCATTTCTCTAACAGACAAACATTTAAATTCGGAAGTTGAACCTTACTTAAAAAGGAAGATAAATGCCAGGATATGCTGTACATATTCAATGAAAGATATATATAATAATATATATATATTATATATATAATAATATATATATATATGTGTACATAGTGGCGCACTCGTGCCACGCTGCATGGTTGCGTATAGTTCAAGTTCCGCTCATCAGAAGGCGGACGGCGATATTATCGGTGGAAGTTGTGTCGTGTTATTTTTTCTAACATAGTCAGACATCTTTACTTTAGGAGGACGGTTTGATTTTGGGAAATGTAGGGAGCAGAATAATATGCCTACATGTCATGCGATCTGCAAAATGATTTTTTAGATACTATTCAATGCTAATGTGTTGAAACTACATAAGATGTCGTAATTATTACAAGCGAGCGCGAAGCGCGGAGCGAGTCCTCATTGAATATCGGATTTTTCTCACATATAAGCGGCCGACCCGGCCGGCCAGACCGCGACGCTTGGTTCAGAGAGCTTATATCTTTTGAACCCCGATCCGATGACAAGCGGGAGGTCTTCCCATCTGATAGGCCCATTGCAAGACACTTATGATTATTGACATGTTTATCTCGATGTGATGGGTCAGCACGGCGGCGTGACACGTCGCGTCAGGTGTCAAAAGCATTATCCTGCTGTAGCTGAATAAACGGCTGGAACCTATAAAGTAAAATTTGGTGTAGGCTCGGAGACCACACCACTGGCAATGTTGCACAGTAACAACTTCTGAGTCACAACTGCACGTGCCACGGACCCTGTTCCGTACACAAAATACTGCAAAACATCGTTGCATTTAACGACCGTATATCTCGGCATCCAAAAGTTCGCAAAGACACGGGTCAAACACAGATGCGTAGAAACGATCCGCCCGGCGTATTGCACTATGTGCGATCAGCGGCGCGTGTACGTGCAAATTTTAGCTATACAAGCGCAAATCATATTTTATAGAACGTCTCACCAATTTAAATCAGTGCTCGCACCTATGGACGTGAAGCGATGAACAACACTCAATACTGTAGACCAAATGTACCGCCTCTAAAATCATCAAAAATTTAGGTTTGATACAGTATTTCACTGGTTAAAATATGTCGTATAATTTTTATCGACATTTATAATATTCCTTAATTACACCGCCGTGCTTCAAACCAAAGTGCTAGACGATAAAAAATGATCGGCTGTAAGCGCAATCAAATCCATCTAATACCCACCAAAATCGAATTTTTGCCTACAAACATTGAACTTATAATGGAAATGTAAAATAACGCTTCAAAACCTATTTAAGTTAAGTATCGATTTATTCGGACTATTTGCGACGGCAAACACACAGCGAAATAATTCAAAGCATTGCTTTGCACAAGACGAACCTCCGTGGAGGTGATAAATTTGACGCGCGATTATCGAGACTCGCTCGTCTTCGCTTAACCCGGCGCGTAGGGCCTCTCGCGAACGCGCGCGCTAGGGGTAAAATATTCCCACCTTATTTCCGAACCGAATAACCGCCACGAGACGCGCAAGCGGCGATCGAAGCTCTCAATGAACAACGAATCAGAATGATACCCGAAATTTTTCAAGTTTAGGTCAAATGTCAAGTCACGGTCAAGGTCACATGGGAAAGTTGATTAATTGAGTTATGATTGATACTTTCAATTAAATCCTTGCATAAGACTGTCAATGCATCTAACTCTCAAAGTGTGTATAAATCTATTGCAATAATTAAAAGTGAAATTGCATGCAAATGCCAAGGTCAGGTCAGTTCCAAGTCACTGTCACGAAGAGGTCAATCAAGCTTGGAACACATTGTTTTAGGGTCATTTTGCACGTAGATCGGATAGAACAGTCTTTTACAACTTGACCGCAAAGGTCAAGATTCAGGTCATCTAAGGTCAAAACTGAAACTGGCACGATATTATAAACAATGCATGTTTCTAGGTAGTTTTTCTCATAAACACAAAATGACACCTTATATATCTAATCAGGTCAAAAAACCCAAAAACGTTATTTTGAAAAATGATGTCATACCTACTTAGCTTGGAGAGCAATCACGTCACTGAAAAACCGAAGCTATTACGTTGAAATCGGCTGTTATTCATTACACTTGGTCCATATATATTTCCGTTTTTTAGATACCTTTGAAATTTTCAAATTTGGGGAAAAATTTCTGAAAAAAAAAAAGTTTTTTGGATTTTAGGGGTCCAAACAAACCCAAATTTTGGAAACCGAACATTGCCATCTTGCTAGAAATTAAATTTTTTTCCTTTCTTATAACAGTTTTGCGTTCATTTCTTAAACTATGTTCTTACATGGCATCAAACATTATCGTTATTCAACCAAAAATGATGACATACGTCATCAAAACGTCATTATCTCCCAAAGTTCTCACTTTTTCGATGATTTTTTTTAGGTAGACGTCAAATTGATGCTGAATTAGGTACTGAAACTTTACGTCTTATTCTGTTACCGTTTTCAAGTTATTGCGGAAATACGTGAGGGGGGTAATATTTACCCCCCCTACGCCGCGCGGGTTAAGGCGTCTTACTGGTGATACGTATAAGGAAAAATTTAGTCGGCGCAACGCGGACGGACAGACTTTCTTTAAATAGTAAGTTAGATTGACGACTCAGGTATTCTGAATTCCGAGTAAACTTTTATTTCAGTGTACCGGCTCTGTATGTTATTAAAGGTATGTATACACTGATAGTATAAAGGTATGTTTACACCACGGAGAAGTATATTCATTCTCCGTGTTTACACTGCGCATTGCATGTATTCAGAGCGCAATATATGCCTCACTTTATATGTATATATCTTTTATCGTATCGATATATATCGTCCAGCGGAGCGGACTAGTTAGCACCAGTATGTACTATTGAGCGCTGACTGCTGGCCACCACTCATCGTGATTTAATCTCCGAGGCTAATTTATATGAAAAACTTCTTTCATTTAAGTTTTTCATCATAGTGAGATTCAGATGTTTAACCAGGGAACCTGAGGCTACCTTAGGCTTACCTGAGGCTCCACTCACGGTCTGGTTTCAATATGAAAACATATTTTCCACGACCTAAAACCATAATTTTCACTCCGCTTCGTGGCGTTACATCAGTGACCATCTTCATAACGAACCCAACTTCATGGTTTTTGGTTCGTCGTAACGCTGAATTGAATGAATAAGTTTTAGCTTCCTATCCTCTAAAAATCCTAGCCTTATCCTCTACAATGCCTATATTTCTATGGTTTATCAGGTAAACTCGTAAAAAACTGCGACGCTTCGCGCTAAATAGCATGTATTATTGTACAGTGTAGTGCAAATGTTCTGTTCAGTTCATCGACACCAACTCTGTCTCTGTCTCTGTCTGTCGGTGCTTAACGCATTGGAATCCAATGGAATTACTAAAGCCCTCGCCCCCCGGCATCAGGAGCGAGGGTGTAAATAGTTTCAACAGATTTCATTGCGTGCAGCGCCCACAGACAGAACCGATGGACAATGTTGACATTTAATTAAACGGAAGCGCTTAATCAAAGCTTTTTAAGGATACTTTCTACGCTAGCCTCCGGCAGACGAAAACAAACATCGCCCCAGAGAAATGGAGGGCTTATTCGAAAAGTGCACTGAAAGGATTGCTACTAGCCGTTTTCACGAAGGATTTATTCGCCGGGCGCATCGACATCAGGTGGTGTCGATGAGGTGGACAGAACATTTGCACTACGCTATACACCCTCCCCCCGCAGTTGCTATGGTACACGCCAAGGTCCCGCTTCTTTTTCCTCTAGCGCATGTTTGACGGCGAATTAAGAAACGACCATATACAGGGTGTCCCAGAATTACCCGAACATCTGCTTTAAAGTGAATGTCGCTACTGCACTGTAACCGCCGAAGCTACGGTTTTCAAACTTTTATTAAATTCTCTTCAGGAATCGACCTTGAACACCAAACCCTCCCAAGGTCCGGTCGTGACCCGAGTCAGTTTCTAGGTGGTTATGCGCGTGTGCGTGTGTTTTTCGTTTTGCACCCAAGCGCAAAACCAGCAACTTTGGGCAATGAGTACGGCCCTGGGCTCCGCAAAAGATCTGTTGGCATGATTTTTGCTGGACAGCCTCAAAACGGTGCGTGCTAGCAGGTGGATATCGGTTGCACCCAACTTTACCAGTTGTTAAAGCGTGCAAAGGTGGGAGACGAACTGGTCAGTAAGCCTGGTCGCGACCGAAAACCAAGCCTGCATCCGGTCGCCAAGAAAGTGATCACGATGACAGCTAACAAGTGCCACTTTCCAACGCGCCAGCTGGTCCACCGCCTAACCAGGGCTGGCTACATTACATCCAAATCTTCGGTGCATCGCTATCTCCGCGAAAAGCTATAATTGCGGTCTTCAAAGCTGCAAAAAGACCGAAATTGACCAAAATGCAGCGCACGCACCGCCTCAAGTTCACAAGAGACCACACAAATTGGACCAAAAAAGACTGGAATCGCGTAGTGTGGTCCGATGTGGTCCATATGAACTTTTCCACCCCCGTAGTCGGCAAAACGACCGTGTGTGAGCTGTCAGACGGTGCCGCGTTTCTGCGGCTAAAAACGTCAAGCGTCCAAAAGTGCAATGTGAGGAGTGATGAGCCATTGTGCTCTCTCTGAGTGCACGTGATAAAAAAAAAACACATAAATGTACCAATAATACCGTCAGAAATTATGCAAAAGAGGATTTGATACTGTGAAACGGACGGCCACAGACGGATCGGTTTTGAAAAGAAAGTTGGTGGAAGATCAGGACCGAGCCATCTTCATGCAGGGCGGTGTGCCCCCTCAAACGACCCAAGCAACTCAACAGTGGTGCATATTTTTTCATTTTTTAAAGTCATATGACCTGCAAATAGCCCGGACTATAATTAAATTTAAAACCTTTGGGGCAGATCATTAAAAAAAGATTGATCAAGAGAAACCTGTCGCAAGCATTATCGAACTTGTACAGGGTGACCCAAAAAAAACGGACCCCAACTCTAATTAGGCACCGTTTCTTAGTGTTTCGTCCGAATGAAATGAAAATTTGGTCATAACTAGTTTATTATGTTCAAAACATCACATCAAAACACTAGGGTCTTTGGCCTTTTTTTCTCCGTTCTACAGCATGTGTTCTAGATGGCCTCCATTTACCTCCGTGCATTTATTGAGGCGCAGCACGAAGTTGTCCATGACGTTCTTACATACTGACCTGGGAATGGCTCTCATGTCCTCCCTGATGGCTTCCTTGAGTTCCTGATGGTCTGGTTTCCTGACGTACACTCTGTCCTTAAGATAGCCCCAAAGGAAAAAATCTGGTGGGCTTAGGTCCGGGCTATGGGGTGCCCACTCAAAATCAGTCTTGAGACTGATCACTCGGTCTCCGAAGTTCTTTTTCAGCCAATCTCGAGACAGGTATGAGGTGTGAGAACTTGCTCCGTCTTGCTGGAACCAGAACTTGCTCATCAGCGACGGGTAGAGGGTCTGGAGCTCACTCTTGAAGGTTTTGAGGACCTCCACATACCGCTCCTTGGTGACTGTCACTGCTGCACCAGATTCTTCGATGAAGATTGGTCCGATGATGCCTCTGGCGAGATTGCAGCCCACACCGTGCACTTAGGAGAGTGCAGGGGCTTGGTGGCTACTTCATTGGGTCTGGAGGACCCCCAGAAGACATTTGTCTTGGAGTTCGCCTTTCCGTCAAGATGGAAGTGGGCTTCATCTGAGGTCCAAAGGAGGTTAAGGAAACCTGGTGTCTCCTCGATCTTCTCGAGCATCTTGACTGCCATAGCGCTCCTCTGCTTCTTGTCTGAGGCTGTAAGGGTCTGCATCGTCTGTATTCTGTATGGGTAAGCCCTGATATCGTTCACCAGCACTCTCCTGCAAGTCTCACGGGACATACCGAGGGACTGACTTCGCTTACGCACAGAGCGTTTCGGACTCTGCTGGAGAGACTCTCTCACACTTTCGACCAGCTCGGCTGTCCGCTTCTTGGGACGTCCCGAGTGGCCTGGACGGTTCTCACTGGCAGCGTTGAGGTTCTCCACGGTCCCATACTTCTCGAAGTGGTCCACCCAGTTCTGAATTCTGCTTTTGGATGGAGCCTTTTCACATTCGAACTGATGCATGAAACTGTCCTGGGTTTTCTTAAACGAGCTTGTCTTGTAGTAAAATTTAACACAGTGTATTCTTTGTCCCAGCTCCCACTGGGGTCTTGGTGTACTCACGGTCGTTGATTCTGCCATGTCCTGTAAAATAAGGGCAATCGGCGAATAAATAAAGAAGATATCACATAAAGTGTACGCGGGGCCCGTTTTTTTGGGTCACCCAAGGCATCAAAGAGCAATGTTCGGGTAATTCTGTATGCATTCAAACTGCATTATTGAGAGCTTCAAATTGATGTATTTACGCATTGGCTCACCTTATCCGTTGGCTGCTTTTAAGCAAAAGTCTGTTTTTAGCGCCTTGCAGTGAAAACGACGATTTTTTGCTTAAAAACAGCCCATGGATAGGATTAGCCATTGCGTCAATATATCAATTTGAAGCTGTCAGTAATGCGGTTTGAATGCATTTATGCTCGTTTCTAAATTAGCCGTAAAAAATAAGCTAGATGAGAAAATAAGCCGGACCTTAGTCTGTACCAGAGCAACTGCGGGTCCCTGTACCTATACTATAACTGGAAAATCCACATTAAACAAAGCTGAAAGGGCTTAAACACACGCAGCAAATGGGGGTACATATTTTTCGTCACTTCAGCAGGCTCCCCACTCAAACATTATCGGCGATGCTCCTACGAATGTACATACAGTTGCAGACGGACTGACGACGCGCTCCCTAGTCCCTACCCCCTCACAAACCGGTAAAAACTTTCCCGCTGACGGCTGATGGCCGGCTACCCCCCGCTCATCATTTTTTTGGAAATATGCCACTAGATTTGCCCCCCCCCAAAAAAAAAACAAAAAAAAACACGGCAGATCCACCCCTGGCAGAAGCTGTACACACTTCTGCTCCCCTGTCAACAGGAGCCGTACTCACTCCGGCTCCCCTGTCACCAGGAGCTGTACTTACTGCTGCTCCCCTGTCACAGACCGTACTTCATCGGCTCCCTGCCAACAGAGCTTTGCTTACTTGCTGCTTACCTGTCAAAGAGCCGACTCACTCGGCTCCCCTTAACAGAGCTGTGTTACTTGCTGCTTTCCCATGTCAACTTTAAGCTGCTTACTCCGGCTCCTGTCAACAGGAGGTGTGCTCACTCCCGGCTCCCCAGCTTCAACAGGAGCTGTGCTCACTCATGCTCCCTGTCAACAGAGCTTGCTTACTCCTGCCTCCCTGCCACAGGAGCCTGGTGCTTATCTCTTTCCCTGTCAACAGAGCCGTACTCACTCCGGCCTCCCCTGCAACAGGACTGTGGCTTAATTGCCTTGCTCCCTGTCACGGAGCTGTGCTACTCGGCTCCCTGTCAACAGGAACTGTGCTCACTCGGCTCCCCTCCAACAGGAGTGTGGTTTTTTACTGCCTGCTCCTGTCAACAGAGTGCTGCTTACATCCGGCTCCCTGTCAACAGAGCTGCTCACTCCGCATCCCCGCCAACAGAGCTGTGCTACTGCTTGCTTTCTGTCACAGGAGCCGTACTCACTCCGCTCCCTGTCAACAGGAGCTGATGCTCACTCCGGCTCCCTGTCAACAGAGCTGTGCTCATCCGCTCCCCTGCAACAGGAGCTGTGCCACTTGCCTGCTCCCTGCCAACAGGAGCTGTGCCCACTGCTCCTCCTGTCAACAGGAGCTGTGGTTTACTGCTGCTCCCCTGTCAAACAGGAGCCTGTCTTTACTCCGAGCTCCCCTGTCAACAGGAGCTGTGCTCACTGCTGGCTCCCTTCAACAGGACCCTGTGCTTACTCCGGCTCCCCTGTTCAACGGGCTGTGCTTCTCCTGCCTCCCTGGTCACAGGAGCTGCTTACTCCTGCTCCCTGTCAACAGGAGCTGTGCTTACTGCTGCTCCCCTGTCAACAGGAGCCGTGCTTACTGCTGCTCCCCTGTCAGCAGGAGCTGTGCTTACTGCTGCTCCCCTGTCAACAGGAGCCGTACTCACTCCGGCTCCCCTGTCAAACAGAAGCTTGTGCTTACTCCTGCTCCCCTGTCAACAGGGCTTGTGCTTACTGCTTTCCTGTCAACAGGAGCCGTACTCACTCCGGCTCCCCTGCCAACAGGAGCTGTGGTTACTGCTGCTCCCATGTCAACAGGAGCTGTGCTTACTCCGGCTCCCCTGTCAACAGGAGCTGTGCTCACTCCGGCTCCCCAGTCAACAGGAGCTGTGCTCACTCATGCTCCCCTGTCAACAGGAGCTGTGCTTACTCCTGCCTCCCTGCCAACAGGAGCTGTGCTTACTGCTGCTTTCCTGTCAACAGGAGCCGTACTCACTCCGGCTCCCCTGCCAACAGGAGCTGTACTTACTCATGCTCCCCTGTAACAGGAGCCGGACTCATCCGGTCCCCTGCAACGGACTGTGCTTACCTGCTGCTTCCCTGTCACAGGAGCTGTTGCTCACTCCGGTCCCTGTTCAACAGAGCTTGCTTCTGCTGCTCCCAGTAACAGGAGCTGTGCTCCACTCCTGCTCCCCTGTCAACAGACATGTGCCACTCATGACTCCCCGTCAACAGGAGCTGTGCTTCACTCCTGCCCTCCCTGTCAACAGGAAGCTGTCCTACTGCTGCTCCCCTGTCAACAGAGCTGTGCTCATCCGGCTCCCCTGTCAAAAGAGCTGTGCTCACTGTGTCCCCTGTCAACAAGAGCTGTGCTTACTGCTGCTGCCCTGTCAACAGGAGCTGTGCTCACTCCGGCTCCCCTGCCAACAGGAGCTGTGCTCACTGCTGCTGCCCTGTCAACAGAAGCCGTACTCACTCCGGCTCCCCTGTCAACAGTAGCTGTGCTTACTGCTGCTCCCCTGTCAACAGGAGCCGTACTCACTCCGGCTCCCCTGTCAACAGGAGCTGTGCTCACTGCTGCTCCCCTGTCAACAGAAGCTGTGCTTACTGCTGCTCCCCTGTCAACAGGAGCTGTGCTTACTGCTGCTCCCCTGTCAAACACCCCCCCCCCCCCCGCCCCCCCCCCCCCCCCCCCCCCCCCCCCCCCCCCCTGGAGCTGTGCTCACTGCTGCTCCCCTTCAACAGGGCTTGCTTACTCGGCTCCCCTGTAACAGGGCTGTGCTTACTCTTTCTCCCCTGTCAACAGAAGCATGTGCTCACACTCCTGCTACCCATGTCCAACAGAAGCTGTGCTTACTCCTCTTCCCTGTCAAGGAGCTTGTGCTCACTACCTCTCCCTTGTCAACAGAAGCTGTGCTTACTCCTGCTCCCCTGCAACAGGAGCTGTGCTTACTCCGGCTCCCATGTCAACAGGAAGTGCTGCTTATCCTGCTCCCCTTTCAACAGGAGCTGTGCTCACTACCTTCCCCTGTCAACAGGAGTGTGCTTACTCCTGTCCCCTGTCAACAGAGCTGTGCTTTATCTGCTCCCCCCGTCAACAGGAGCTGTGCTCACTCCTGTTCCCTGTCACAGGAGCTTGCTCACTTTTTTTTCCTTCCTTTTTTTTTTCTTCTTTTTTTTTTTAACTTTTTTTTCAGGCTCCCCTGTCAAACAGGAGCTGTGCTTACATGTGCTCCCAGTCAACAGGAGCTGGCCACTCCGGCTCCCCCCATGCCAAAGAGCTGTGCACTTGCTGCTCCCCTGTCAACAGAGCTGTGCTTACTGCTGCTCCCCAGTCAACAGGAGCTGTGCTCACTCCGGCTCCCCTGCCAACAGGAACTGTGCTTACTGCTGCTCCCCTGTCAACAGGAGCTGTGCTTACTCCGGCTTTCCTGTCAACAGGAGCTGTGCTTACTGCTGCTCCCCTGTCAACAGGAGCTGTGCTCACTCCGGCTTCCCTGTCAACAGAAGCTGCGCATACTGCTGCTCCCCTGTCAACAGGACCTGTGCTTACTGCTGCTCCCCTGTCAACAGGAGCCGTGCTTAATCCGGCTCCCCTGTTAACAGGAGCTGTGCTCACTTATGCTTTCTTGTCTCGGCAGGAGTGGTGTCGGCGGCCTCGTGCGACAGCCGCAGGCGATTCCTGGCGGTTGTCGAGAGTCTTCCGGTGGTGTACGTCTGGCATTATGAGGAGGTGGAACTGGTGTGCCGTCCTTCTAACGAGGCTGGCTGTCGCTGGGTCCAGGACGACGCCGCCATTAGTGATGAGTGCGTGCTGACCACCTCTGACGCCGGCCACTACCAGTGCATGCAGGGCGAGGAGCTCGTTGGTTCGATTCGGCTGGAGACACCTCCTGAACAGAACGTCCAGGAATTAGATTCGGGATATAGGTACAACGGATACCAATGGGGGATTGAGCACTACGACTTTCCGCCGGAATCCTACCACCTGTGCTCGGACACCGGCAGGATCATTGACAGGCAGTTCATGTGCGACGGGGTCAGTCACTGCGACAACGGCGAGGACGAGGGGGGCTGCCGACTGCCGTGCGGCGCGCCGGCCGTCGCCGAGCACAGCCGGCTGACGGCTCCTGTCAGCGAGCTGTACCCGCACGGCGCCTCGGTCACCTACTCCTGCGACCCGGGCTTCGCCTTCCTGGAGACGCTCAGCGTGGTCCGGCGCACGTGCAGCGGCGGCCGGTGGAGCGGCCGTCCGCGCACCTGCCATCGCAACGCGGCGTTCGGCCGCGAGGGAACCGTCGACGGCTTGGTGATGTCCGGGCTGGGCCCGGAACTGGCCGTCGACGGTCGGACGGACACCTGGGCGATGCTGGCGCCGTCGCACCTGGGGCAGTCGCTGACTGTGACGCTGGCGACCAACGCCTCCGTGGGGAGCGTGCTAGTCCGGACGCTCAGCCCCGGGTTTGTGGTCTCCCTGAAGGGACCGCTCGGAGCCGATGTTTGCCCGTGCAGCAAGAATGTGACCGACCTGCCGGAGCTGACGGGGCTGGCTCGCTGCGAGTGCCCGCACTCGGCGGCCGGGCACACACAAGTCGTCGTCAGCAGGGACGCCGGCCACTTCGCGTCACTCTCCGTGGCTGAGATTGCGGTGTTTGAGGCGCCGGTGACCTCTGTGGACGAGTGCGCGCTACTCGACAGGCCGACCCACGGCCGCTTCGAGCGCGTCGGCGATCGGGGAGTGGAGCTGGTCTGCGAGGCGGGATATCGGGCGTCCTGTGGTGACGTGCTGCCTTGCGGCGAGACCACCGCCGCCGCCAACCGGCCGCGCCGCCCACCGCCGCCGTCACCGCGCGGCCTGTCTGCCGGTCTTCCTGCCCGCCACCGCCGGGTCGTGCCTGATTCGCCATGCTGCGCTTTTCAGTAACGGCACCGGCTGGTCAGCGGTGGCCCAGTACGCCTGCGCGGCCGGCTACCAGCTCTTCCCGGCCGACCAACGCACCGACGCCGTCTGCGGAGCCGACGGACTCTGGTCGCTCAGCCACCTGACGTGTCTACCTGACTCGGACATCCGCGTGGTGACGGAGCGGCTGGGCCAGCAGCATGCACGTAGCGTGGCTGGGCTGCGCACTGAGCTGGAGGAGCTGCTGGCCGGGCAGCAGCAGCTGCTGCGCCAGCTGGTTCAGACGCAGCACCGCCTCAGCCGTCTCGAGGACGTGGTGGGACTCGCCTGGGACGAGGAGGCGCCCGAAGAGGTGACGTCAGGAGCGGGAGCGGAAGAAGAAGCGGAAGCGGAAGTAGAAGCGGAAGAAGAAGTGGAAGAAGAAGTGGAAGAAGAAGTGGAAGCAGAAGTAGAAGCGGAAGCGGAAACAACCGAGGATGAGGAGCAGGAGACACAACAGCAAGAGGGTGGGGTGAACGTCGGCCCCCGTCAACCTGGCCCCCTCCCTGACCCCCTATGGGGAAGCGCACGTGGCGTGCTGGAGAAGAAACAACAGCAGGATGAGGCGAAACAGGTAGATGGAGGAACACAGACGGAACTTGTGAGCACGAGACACTTCGTTATGGGGATTTACTAGCAGATCCAAGGAGGCGGTAGGAGCTTTAGCCCCCCCCCCCATATCGCCCGAAATCGGCGAAATTTGACACATTTTTCTATGTAGAAGGAAATATAATAAACTTTTACTTGAGCATGTTTGCTTTAAACCGTTCAATAAGTTACAAGGAAACCAAATCCAATGAGTTTTCCAAATTTCTTGAAACATTTTGTAATTTCGCCCTTCAAACCGCCTGCAGCCCACGTTCTGGATTCGCCAGTGTGGGGACCGCGTAACCAACAGGCGTTTGACACGTGTTGTTGAGGCAGACACAATGGCGGATGACACATAAAATAAGAGTGAATAACAGAATACGAGTGACAGACCAGTATAGGGAGGTGGATGAGCACTGAAGAGGTGCACGGTGATTACCACGAAAGGCAGCCGGTTGAGGGATGCAGACGACGGCTGGTGGTTGCTCTGCCGGTGCCGCGGTCGGCGTTTGTGTGGGGGGGGGGTGGCACGGCCCGTGCGGCCGTTGATTGGTGAAACAGCCCGACAGCCCGGAGCAGTGCAGACGCTCCAGCCTCTGCTCTGGGGTGCGTGGCATGTAGTCGACCCACCTTCATAGTCGGGATCATATTAACCAACTGTCATCGATCCAGCGGGCGCTTGATCACAGTCAATAACTGAAGTGTCTCGTATTGGCTCTGCGTATTCCATAGGCCATTGTATACTCTGGGGATAGTGCACTTGGTAAGTTGTGGCATGATAACCCGTGTTAATGATTTGGTCCCAATGGGAATTTGTTTGGATCAAAGAAAAGCCGTAAAATAAAAATGATATAGAAATTAAACGAAGCTATACTCTATAGCCATCTGTACAGCTCTCAGTAATGGACTAGCGAAATGCTGACGAGTGACAGTGACGCGTGACGAACGGTGAGGGACGAACCATGGCGTGACGCGTGACGAACCTGGCGTGACGAACGGTGAGACAAGGAAACGTAGGAAAGTAGCACTGTCAATGAACTGCCTTGCCATGGGCACTTGGTCAAATTCGACCAGTAGCCTTTTTCATTAAGATATTTACACACCGGGGCCCTGTTGTTCATCTCTTATAACTCCGGCTTTTTGTCCTATCTGGGTCTTGATCATGTCAAGTTAGGATAACCTGTCATTAACCAGTCAGGTTTGGCTTGCTGGAATGTCTATTAAGAGTGCGAACGCTAAGACCAATTTTAGGGATATATAAAATGTTTATAAAATGTTTTTAAATCTGACTTTTTTCAGCAGAATTCATGTTAGCATTGTTTCGTGAATGCTAATAGTAATAGAACAATCGAAGGCCGTCCAATCAGAAGCACTGTATTATTCATTTTTTTTTTTAATACACTGATGTCTATAATAGTTTCCGTTGTGATGTACCATCATAACAGAGAGGGGAGAGAGGCTATTGATAGTATGATTTGGGGTAAGCCGGCTGTCTTCCGCCTCCAGATTTGCGAACAAAAATGGAGATTATTGTCGTAACTTTAGGACAGCCAACGACGTCTCGTAACTTTTTACGAATATTGTATATCGATGATTCTTGAGGCCAACTTTCTCATGGCTGGCTTAGTATTGACCAAAATTGTGTGTGACTGTAAATAATAAAATATAAATATAGATGTACTCCCGTGGTAGTTAAATCCCTTTTCCATTGTGGCAGATTGAAACGTCCAATCTTTATCAAATAAGTTAGGCTTTGTAAATAAACTTTTTTAATTGTTCTGGACTTTTTTTTGTGCAATCAGAATTAAATGGGGGTAGGCATTTTCCAACTACCTTTTCTTGTATATATAATTAAAATTGATCTAATCTCATATTGGAGTCGGAAGACCTAATGGGTCTCTTGTTATTTGGATGCAAAATTAATTATAGTTTGCGTCCTCTGCGTCCTACCATTGTTAAATCAATGCAGCTGACTTGGGCTGACCCAAGCCATTGCTCCGCCCTCTCTCCGGAGGTCGAAGCGCATTGGCCGAGGTCCGAGTGGGGAGGGTGGCTTATCAGTTATGAGCATTCAAGCTCTTAAAGTATGAGCAAGGCATCCTTAAAATCGATTTCTTAGGTCGTAAGTCAGAGCGCCGATTGCGGACCCACGCCAGTCCTTGTAACTGTCCGTGAAGCAAGACGACTTATTTCAGTGACTTAATCAGAGCGACCTTATTATCTATAACAATAACATATATGCGTTCATTTAGGACCATCAGAGGGACACGATATCGATGTTTATTTTTGCCTTATATTGCACGTCGCCTTCAAGATCAAAATCAAAATCAAAAGACGGGGAACGTAAAAATACTACAAGTTTACCGCTGCATGGTTAACTAGCCACGAAAACCACGAATCTGATATTTATTTTGCTCTAGCACGTCTCATTCAAGGTCAAAATCGAGGTCAAAGGACGGGATACTGAAAAGGGTGTCAGTCAGTGGTGGACTCGGTTTTGGTTCAAAATGGGGCAATTGCCTCCTCCACCAAACGAAATATCGGGTAGCAAACGTATGTTTTTTTGCCCCTCCTCAAAACATTTCCGAGAGTTTTTGATTCTTGTCCCGAAAATTCGTGATTTACAATCCCCACTCAAAGTGAAGGTCGGTCGCCAAGGTTTCAGAACTTTTACGCGTACGCATCATGTCATCGAACACATTAGAGCGGGGAGCAGTGCGTCTTGTCTCTAGCATGAGTGTCTTGCGGTAGTTATATTTAACCCCTCTGTGGATGATCTACGGTTGAACAAAAAGGACAATTCCCCCCCTCCAAACGAAATATGTGTAGGCAGACCGCAGACGTATAGTTTTCCCCACAAAAGTTGATCCGGCAGATTGTGATTTTGTGTTCCAGTTAGTCGTGATTTACCTCCCCCCGCTCAACAATAGCGTCGCCATGGGTTCAGAACTTTAAAGCGGACACATGTCATTGGACACCTTGGGTGGGGGACAGGACGTCTTATCTCTGGCATGGGTGTCTTGCGGTAGTTTTACGTAGGTAACCCCTCGGTTTATCTGCAAAAAAATTACCCATTGGTTGGGTTTCTCTCAAGACGAGATAAAAGTTTCGCTGCCCCGCCCCACACACACACTTTTCGTGACTTTCCTATATCCCTGGGTCCCAAGGTATCATGAAAGATGTCACACTGTGGCGAAAACTGCACAAGGTCGTTGATGAGTCGTTGAGTCGTGGGCCGCGCACAAACAAACCGTTCACCAGAGTGTTCACTCGACTCCACCTAGATTTCTCAGAGGGTTCACTTAACAGCGTGACGGGTGCACCCCTTGTCGTCCTGGCAGGTACATGGATGGCAAAACAGCCTAAGAGATGAGCTGATGAGATACAACCCTTAAAAAGCTTACATACGAACATGATATCATTCTGAACACGTCTCGCGTACATGTGCTGAATGTAAGTGACAGTAAACGGTCATATTCTAAGGACGCGCAGTTCGATTCAGAATGTGTGGCCAGCCACATTAAAAAGAACATATGCGTCTAGTGTCCATTCGTTCAGTTAAGCATACCGTCATATTAGTTACTAAATCTGACAGCGTCATGGATCACAGGTCTGCCTTCGCATGGTGCATTAATTCGTTAGAAACGATTCGCTGGAGGCGAGTCCATTATGAACAAGGGGAGTTCGCTTTGTTGAGCGACCAATAGCGTGCCCGAGACCAAGATGTTTCAAGATGTTTTGTAAAGTGTTAGTAGTAGGTACATCACAGCTAACCTATACATAATTATCTTGCAAATTACCACCAAACTGCAATTTTGTAACAAACTATATTCTCACCAACATATTACAAAATGATGAGGGACATTTCAAGACAAAAATCGTTTTCAAAAGTTGTGTAGTTAAGGAAAGAATAAGTATACTAAAACGCTCATACTAAAAAAAATTAAAAACATCTTAAGATGTTAAAACATTCCGCGCAAAATAATCTATCGTGAAAACGGCTATTTAGTGAAATTCACTTTAGCGACACCTTTTGTGATGTCCATTGAAAGATGTCATAGATTGCAACATCCAATAATTTTTCCATACATTTTTGTTTTGTTTTTCAATATGTTGTATGCCCAACAGTGAACAGGGTGGGTTCCTAATAGTGAACAAATATACACTGGTGGATCTTCCTTTCGGAAAATCTAAAATTTTCGACAGTGAATGCAAGAGATATATTGAAAAGGCTGATTACCTCCACAAAGGGCTCTACGGTCAGGACCAAGGGAATCATAACGTTCCATGAGGACCCACTCTCGTTGCAGCATTCAGAGTTGTTGTTTTATTACTGTCGAGTGTCACAGAGATTGTCAAGTGTCGAGTGTCAACGG
>VOPJ01001082.1:0-81261 GCA_014673585.1 Semibalanus balanoides
ATAGAGGCTAGGATAGAGGGTAAGGATAGAGGTCAGGACAGAGATCAGGACAAAGGTCAGGACACTGACATACGGGTGTCACAACTCACACTACAGGTTGCCGGTTAGGTTACTTGAGTAATACACAACTTCTCGGCTCACTTTGAAACGTTGTGCTATTATGTAACAAACAATGCATAACAATCCTTCTATACAAGTCATGCCCCCTCCCAGTGACGCACAAATATAGTGTCCCACTTCTGTGATGTTACCCTCGACTGACCTCTTTGGATGGTGGTGGCGGCCTGATCCTCCGTCATTTCGACGAGGTCACCACTGAGGTCCGGCTCATCGATAGCGTCAATGCTCTCCTGTCGGGTCAGCTCGCCGACCGCCACAGACGATATCCGAGCTGCAAGCATGGCTTTATATCAGTAGAGGCATGTTAATACACGTATTTTACACACACAAAACGATGTGCATCTCGAAGCGCGCTTGCACCGTGCCTGGTGTTACTGGGAGCAATGGTGCCATACAAACGCCTGCTGATGGTGACCGACATGTCGGGAGCAGTTTGAACTGTTCGCTGTTGACTAACCAGTGATTGTACCAGGCGCGGATCCAGGGAGGGGGAGCGCTAGGGCGTGCGCCCTCCACCCCTGAGCCGGGTCGTGACCATGGCGTGCCAGTAGGGCGCGCCATGCATGGAAGGAAAGTTAGCTCCGGGCGCCCCCGTAGGGCACGTCCAGAGGGCGTAACTTTGTGTATGTCGCCCCCTGACCGAAACCCTGGCTCCGCGCCTGTGTGCTGACCTGTGACCTGTACCCACCTATCCTGCGATGCCTCCGCAGCCTGCCGAGCCAGCGGCGCACACAGCGCTGCAGCGTGATGACACTCTGAGAGACGCGCCACTGCTCCTTCTGCCGCACCTGCACCAGCCACCGGCGCACCATCGCCTGCACCTTGATCACCTTGGCGATCTGGGGAACACGACGATAATGGGGTTCAGTTTACAGGGCAGTGTGGGAAAATCATCATTCGCTAAGGGAGTATAAGAATGCTTGATGCTTTAGGTAGTCGCGTTTCGCCACATGACATCCAATGACATTGGCTAAGAAAGTATTCTGGATGTCTGTGGTATTTAAAAGAAACCTTTGCTCGGTACTGACACATCAGGGAAAATTAGTTCGCTCGAAGCTGTAGGTGCTGATAATCAGCTGCGCACGGTTATTGTATTAACCGTTTTCACGATGGGTTAATTTGCGCAAAATATTTTAATATACGGTTTGTCCCATGTCATGAGTGGCATTAATATTCAGTTTTATGAACGGAGCCGAAGGCGAGGTTCATGAAACTGAAATCTTTTAATGCCAACGGTTGCATAAAACGATTTAGTGCATGGCCCGTGTTGAGGGAATTCAACTTTTTGGAGTAACAAATTGTCTAAGTAGCAAGATTACCATATTCTAATGAGGCTCTAATGCAAAATCGTAAAAAAATACAAAAAAATATGCAAGGGTCATTGACCTAGGAGGCTCAGCAGTGTATTATCATCCCTGGGAGTGTAATTAACCTGCCAAGTTAATACACGGGCTAAAAGTTAAGCACTGTCAATGGAAATACTTATTTGCGGCAGTGCGACTACAAACATTTTAAAAATGTTTTAACTACAAAATTAAGTAGTAGCCCTTCACGATGGAAATAATTTGGCAAAAAAAGTAATAAACCTCGCCGCTACTGACCGTAGGGCGAGTTTTTTGCGCATTATTCCATCGTGAAAGCGGCTACTACTACACCATTTTAAAACATTTTAAAATGTTTTAAAACATTTCGCGCAAAATAAGCCATCGTGAAAACGGCTATTGTCTAAGTTCTGTAATGTTTCTTTTAATTTCACGTTGTGATTTTGAGCAAGAAGCTATGGAAATTATAATACTAGCTCAGAAAAAGCACTAATTATATCGGGAGACCAGAAGACGTCTCCGGAACCTTCACCGTACAGCGAAGACTGCAATTCTGCACAGAAACGTATCACGCATTTTCAATAACACATCGTCTTCTCCCGAAAGCTGCCATCACAACCCCCAACTCGCGCCCACGTCTCCACTCCCGAGTCACGCACCTGTTTGTCGTACAGCTTGGCGAGGTACTCGACGTGGTAGTACTTGAGGAAGACCTTGGTTCTTCCCACGGCCCAGCCGTCCATGTTAAGTCGCAGCAGCAGGAGCCGGCAGCAGTCGGCTGTGGCCGTCACGCGCTCCTCGAAATTGAACGCCAGGAAACAGTACCTGAAGCGGGGGCACAAATTGACAGAGGACGTGAGGAATAGCACCTGAAACACAGACACGTCTCGAAATTTAACGCCACGGAATTGTACCTGAAACGCTGTACCTGTACCTGAAACTGTACTGCCCGTGCAGTTCAGTCGGCAGAGTGCTGGACAGATCTGATTCATCCATAGCAAGGTGGGATCGAGACGCTTCAGCGCTCGCTATTTGCCCCAGGTGAGGATGACCTGCGGCCGGTGGCAGCGACAGCGTTCAAGATCAGATGAAGCCAGCGAGCCGGGCGGACCGTCCTCAGTCGTTAGGGGACATTACATACTTTTGACCCTAAATTCTGCCGGTGACTGCAAATTGCGCAATCGGACGGTGGGGTCAGCGCACGCGCAACAAGCTTAGCTTAGCGTGGGTCCTGATCTTGGAAATCTATCCCATCAAAATATTGGAGCTGAATATACATAAAAAACGCACACATAGTTCCAATAATAACGCGCTAAATACTACTGGGCGAGAACGCCACAAAGAATACGACTCTAGAGAAAACACTCTTAAGATAACGAGAAAAGTATATCCCGCCTCGGAGACTTCATTTCTGCACGCGGAGGATACTGTGCCGCATGACAGGGACTGCGACGATGAACAGATACATATCCTGAATCCCCATCGGCATATTCTGAATGAATGCAAAGCGTCACACCGTGAAGTTACTGTTAGTGTTGAATAATAACAAAACGTTCTTTTCAGAAACATCATGCATTTCACATAGGTGTAGGAACAGGGGGATCAAGGGGGGGGCATGGCCCTTACTTTTTTATATCATTTTTTGTATGCTAAAATCTGTCCTTTTACTTGGTGATAAAAGTTTGTGACGGCAAAAGGTTCGCCAAGACCAGAAGACCCTAAGTTTGCAAATACATATTTCATAGGGTGGTTAGGTCTCTCTAAAGACGAGATCAAAGTTGTACTGCCCAGTGCCCCCCCACACACACACACACTTTTCGTGACGTTCCTACGTCCCTGCAGTTTTTCACATGCTCTCCCTGCATTTACAGAAATAATGTTCAGTATCGTTCTGCAGTACAGCAGTCCATGACAATAAGTACAGGGACTGGATGGCAGGACAGCGATAAACTTCAGTACGCCCAGCAACACGACACCACGTCTGCGACACTTCAGTTTATAGCGGGAGTCACGTGAGTCAAACTCACCTTCTGAGGAACTCTGCGAACGGTATCCGGTGTGAGAACCCCTGCTGTCGGATGCGCACCGTCTCCAACACTCCGGCGTATCTCAACTGGCGCTTCACCTGACCGACAGATATAGGTGGCAGCACCGGTCAGAGGCGGGTAACGAAGACGAGAG
Source organism: Semibalanus balanoides (assembly GCA_014673585.1). Lineage (NCBI taxonomy): Eukaryota > Metazoa > Arthropoda > Thecostraca > Balanomorpha > Balanidae > Semibalanus > Semibalanus balanoides. The sequence goes on from VOPJ01001082.1 coordinate 3,624, forward strand.
TAGATACTACTTAGATACACTGCTCCATGTCGCTAGTATCACGTATAGTGAATGCTGCTTTGTTTGGAATGGGAGCTCACCAGAATATGAACACATATATAATACTTTAATTCGGAATTCCACATTTATATACATACATTGCTGGATTACCTATATACCTATACATTTTGCATTACATAGACCAAATAATGCTCACGAGTCGGTAATTGACTTCTACGCATTCCGGCCATTACCTTATCCCTGTTGAGGTTGTTTGGTTTGTTGTTGTCGTTAGGTTTTATGCAGCGCACAAAGTGTGGCGCTCCGTTCACCATGTTCTGTAGCAGGTCCATCAGCGAGTAGCGGAAGTAGGTGGCCACAGTCTGCTGTGCCTTCGTCTGAGACGCCAGCCCGAACGACTGGTTCCCGGTGTAGAACTGCAGAGTCACGGCGAAAGTCAGGTTTATTGTTGGACTAGAAATTATAGGCATGGATACGTCGTTGAGATAGGACAATATGTGAGAAAAATCTGATATTCAATGAGGACTCGCTCCGCGCTTCGCGCTCGCTCGTAATGACAGTGTTAGGGAAAAGTGACAAAAATGTGTTAAAATTAATTCAAATAGATACAATTCATCTGATCACACTTTTAACCAAAATAATGACCATAACAACCAGAACCAATACAATGTTGGCTGATCACATTTTATCTTTATTACCAAGCGGTTTTCAGCTTAAACCGTCATCAACACCATGCCCTATCAGAATGTAAGTTCCCTGGTGCTGACCTTGGCGAGTCCGTCGGCGCTGAACGTGTCCTGGTCGGAGGCCGGGGAGCTGGTCCCGCTGGCTGGTGGTGACCTGCTGACCTCGTGAGGGCCCGGGGCGACGCTCTCCGTGAATAGGTTACCCGTCTTGGTGAGTGGCGATTGGAACAGCGTCCGTACCACCTGCAAACGCGGCGTTCGGTGGTGGTTCAGCAGGCTGCAGTCAGGGCTGGAGATTGGGAATTTGATACAAGTCTTGAAGACGAGTATCGTCTTAACTCTTACCAAACGTTTTCTAAGTTAATAATCGTGGATATAGAACACAAGCGAAGTTCAAAGAGAAATGCAAATGTATCATTCTTGCAGGAACGACGTTGTAACACAATACAAAGCTACAATAATAGCATATGTATATGATAGGTATACGCCTAATAAAACAGTTGATACAGATTTAGGCCACGGTTACTGTTGCATACAGATACTGACTGGACCAGTTGCTTTCAGAATGCAATGAACACGCCCTCAGTATTCTTATAAGGACTGCATCCTAAATTTAAACGTGCTTAAAATTCCTGTAAGATCTCCTGCAGCATCGAACATTTGCGCTGTATTCCAGACAGGACCGCATCATTGCATGCTATTTTTAGAGACAGGTATGTTTGAAAGTCCCGTCAGCTCATGCGCCATACCAGCACATTGTCATGACCTTGGGCCTTGATTCCCTGGGTCGTACCGAGGGCTGTTAAGAACAGCGGGTGGATATTTATACTTGATACTAATTTAAGTAATCAACCGTAGTATACGTGCACATGATGAAATCGAATCACCTGATGTGTATCTTCGACCACAATAACGTTCAAAACATCATAACAAAAGCAAAGATAACACAATACATTTACCGCTAATAATACCTACTAATGTTTTAATTAAATAAACAGTTTATCAACGCTGGGCGTCGGTTCAGCACGCGTGACGTAACTGTCATCAGCCACATGTGACGTCACTCGTGTGGCACCCGTGTGGCGTCACCGGTGCATGTACTGACCTCAGAGGAGCTCTGTCGGAACACCTGGATGACCTCAGGCGGCAGGAAGTTGCGGTTCTTCGACAGCATGTCGGCACAGCTGTACTGCACCTTGCCGGCAAAGTGGCGGATCTCGAAGCTGAGCGCGTCGCTCTTGGGACGGATGTACAGCCGGGACTTGACGTTGTTGTGGAACTTTTCTGTGACGTTGAGAAGAAGTGTGAAACACACGACAATATGGCTGAAGCTAACGCTCGAAATACAATCATCAATATCGACGCTGAAGCCAGCTCCCGAATAATCTCTTAAAAATATAACAAAGAGTTCCAAGACCCAAGATAAAAGACTTCCAAGATCATCAAAACAAGATAGCACATTTTCTTATTTACAACTGAGTCCGAAATACTTTATCACCTAGAATGTCAAGGAATAGCACGCCAAACAGAACAGGACAACAGAGACGGTAAAGGATGCGTTGGAGAAGGTGGGAAATTAAGAAAACGGAGGACGATGGTCATTTCGACTCACCGACGAGTGTTCTGTCGGTGGCTCGCGGGAAGCGGCTCTCCTCGTCCAGCAGCGCCAGCACGCCCAGCGGCTTGGTGAGGAACATGTCCAGCAGTGGCCGGTTGTCGGTGAAGTCCACCAACTCCACCCCGATGCCCTCCGACATGTACTCCTGAACAGACAGGTGAACACCATAGAGTCCAGAGACGAGACAGACGAATGGAACATTTTGCCTTTCATCCCGTTCCTTTCGCTTGGCTTCATTCCGTTCCATTCAATCACTCCTCATTATAATCATCTTTCATTCCATCACATTTAGAGACAGAGCTTTGAACAACATGTCCGTTCCATTCCGTTCCATAATATGTAAAGAAGCGCGTTCCACTCCATTTAATTTATATCACATATTATCAGGATAGCGTTTAATTTTCCATTCTATTTTGTATAGACACAGTTTAATTGTACGTAAATGCAACCTCTGAAAATCTCAAGCCGAAATCAGAGTATATAAATCAATACCGAAATGACAGGAATTGTATTGCCCAAACAACCGACTTAACCGTTTACCGTTAGCATCTGGTGTGCTGGTAACTGAAAAAGGGATATGAGTAGCAAAGGGAAGACAGCCTCCGTAGCTCTCGCTCTAATCGCGTTCTCTGGAGAGCACAACTGAACTACCGTATATGACAGGTCAGCTATGAACGGAGCACTCATGCATGACCTTGATTCCTTTTCTAACGGCAGACTGCTATCATCGGTGGTATTTAGAAAGGTTTTTCGAATCGTTTCTTCCGGTCAGCGCACACAATTAAGCCGTTAAGTAGGCAGTAAAGCTGGTAGTTATAATGGTAGCTGGTAGCCTTTAAAACGGAATATATTCCGTTTTAAAGGCTGGCTCTGCAGAGCGTGTACGGCCTGAAATGAGGCGGAACAATCCAGCCATCCACGATGCACGTCTTCAGCCATGTGTGGCGACTTAAATAACTGCACCTGGCTCACTTTCCAAGGGAGTAACATGTACACTTCCTGTATCATGAATCACATTTTACTGTAGTACAACACGGCGGTGCCTAGCCCTCGCCCGGATAGGGTCCGATACCCACGTGACCGGGTAGGGGGATACGACCCTCTGGCATTTCGCCCCTAATTGAGCTAGAGTTTCGATTTGCTGCTTGTGTCGAGAGAAAGTCGCTGATATCCAAAATTTACCCTATTGCAGGACAGATCAAAAGTGTACGAATCTGAGAGATAGAGAGTAGAGAGATAGAGAGACATCGTGAAAAGTCACGTGTTGCCTGTCACAAGGGAAGTTAAAAGGCATCTAATTTTGAGTTTCTAGGTCAACTGGTGACCTTTGGGGTCAGGTCAAAGGCCATTTGGGGTCGAACATGACCTTGACGCAAAAATCATAGGTCACGATCTACACAGAGGTCATTGACTTGAATCATCAGGGGTCATTGACCTCAGTTGACCTCTGAAAAGGTCAATCGAGGTCATGATCTCGGTGTAAACCATATATGTCAGCTGTTAACACCTGTGCATATGCTTCTGAAGAACAAACACTCGGAAACTGCACAAGCTACAAGCATCGATGCTACGGGACGCCAATTGCGCCTGACATGACCTTGAGAAAGGCCATAGGTCACGGATCATGTAAGACAGAAGTTAAATATTTTTGAGCATATGTGAAATTGTTCAAAAGTAGGATGCTGAAAGTTACCTCGCTATCAGTTGATCCCAGCTAACAATTTGACGTTTGTCGCTACGTTGTAACAAGGTTGCAACACAGGCTGTATACACGTTGTATAGTTTGTAATTTTGTAGACTCCCAGAACGTTGGCACAACGCTACTTGAGTGACGCTCACCAAAACGTTTGAAAACAACGTGTGCTACAACGGTTTCTTTCGGTGTGTTTTGTTTATTGCGGGTTTGTTTTGTGGTTGGGGCGTTGGGTTTGGGTTTGGTTTTTTGTTTTTTTTTTTTTTTTTTTTTTTTGGGGGGTGGTGTTGTTGTTTTGGGGGGGGTTTTTCGGGGGTCGGTTTTCGTTTTTTTTTTTTTTTTTTTTGTTTTTTGTTGTCTGGATTGGTTCTGCGGTTTGATTTTGATTTCGTTTTTGTTGGTTGGGTTTTCGGGTTTGTTTCGTTGTTTTTGTTTTGCGGTGTTTATCTGCGGGCGGGTTTTTTTTTTTTTTTATGGGTTGGCGGTTTTTTGTTTTGGTTTTTTTTTGGGGTGGGGGTTTTTTGTTGTTTGTGTTTTTGGTCGGTCGGTGTTTTTCGGTGGTTTTTGTGTGGTGGGGGGTTTTGTTTGGTTTTTTTTGGTTTTATTGGGGGTTTTGGGTTTTTTTTTGTGGGTGCCGTTGGGTGGTGCGTATTTTTCGTGTGGTTTGTGGGTTTTTTTTTTGTTTTTTGGGGGGTTTTTTTGTTTGTTTTTGGGTTTTGTATGTTTTTTTTTTTTCTGTTGGCGGTTTTACTTTTTTGTTTTGGTTTGGTTGGGGGGGTTGGTTTTTTTTTTGGGTTTTTTGGGGTGTTTTTTTGGTTGGGGTTTTTTTTGTTTGTTTTTCGGGTTTTTGTTGGTTTGTTGGGGTTTTTTTTATTTGGTGGTTTGGGTTTGTGGTGGGGGTTTTCTTTTCGTGTTTTTTTTGTTTTTTTTATTATTTTTTCGGGCGGTTTTTTTTTTTTTTTTTTTTTTGTTTTTTCGGGGGGTTTCGGGGCGGTTTGGTGGGTTGGGGTGTTTTTGGGTGGGGTTGGTCGTTGTGGTTTTTTTTTTTTGGTTGTGTGGGGCGGTGTTGGTTTTGGGGTTTGTTTTTTTTTGGGGGTTTGGGGTTTTTTTGTTGTTGTCGGTTTTGGTTTGGTTTTGGTTGTTCTTTTTTTTTTTTTTGGTTTTTTGTGGTTGTCGGGTTGGGTATTTCGTCGGGGTTTGTGGGGGTTTTTTTTGGTCGGGTGTTTTTTTTTTTTTTTGTTGGGGGGGTGGTTTTTTTTTTCTTTTTGGGGGGGTTTTTTCTGTGTGGCGGGTTGGTCTGGGTTCGGGCGGTTTTTTTGTGTTTTTTTTCGGTTCGGGTTTTCGTTATTTGTGGGGTTGTGGTTTGGGTTGGTGTGGGTGTTTTGTTTTGGGGTGCGGTTGTTGGCTTGTTGGGGTTTTTTGGTTTTTGGTGCGCGTGTGTTGGTTTGGGCGTTGTGCGGCGGTTTTGGTGGGTTTTTTTTTTTTTTTTTGTTTGTTTGTTAGTTATGTGGTTGGGTGGTTGTTGTTTTGTGGGCGGTTTTGGTTCGGGGGGGGGGTCGTGTTGGGTTTGGGGTTTTGCCGTTCGGGGGTTGTACCTTTGACAAGCATTAGCTAACTTAACTTACGCTGGTCGATCATTAATCTTTAGTAAGATGGTGAATATGCTCAATTTAGGATAATTGCCCACATTCAAGCTGTTCTTCCAAGCTTACAAGAACAAAAGTTGTGAACATTGTCTGCTAACGGATTACAACGGTTGCATGCTGTAACGTTTACAGCGACGTTTATAAACGACCTTTTCTTCACAACATTCACACCGTTGTTCGCAACGTGTTATTAAAACGTAAAATACAACTTATCACAACGTTGTTACAACGGTATCTGTTACCTGGGATACTACGTGAGTTATTCCCGAAAACCGACTGATAAAAAAACGACGCAATAAACCCGGGCGAGGGTTAAATGCGACACCAAGTGAATGAAGGTAGAACTTCCCCTACCAGAAAAACTCGACGCCGGGTCTTGTCTCAACCAGGTCTCAACATCCTCACACCTTTCATTTCGATACTCTGAATAGCCATTTTGATACTGGAAAGCATCTTGATGTCCAGACTGGTGATTCAGGGCGCTGCAGCTATTGAGATCATGTGACTATTTGTAATGTTTAACTTTACTTCGACGCCGTACCTGCTGCTCCCAGGAGAAGATGTGCTGGTTGAAGTAGTACTGCAGCTGTTCGTTGGCGATGTTGATGCACAGCTGCTCAAACGAGTTGTTTTCCAGGTTCTCGAACCCGAATATGTCCAGCAGGCCGACAGCCAGCGATTCACCGCTAAAATCACAGAAAGGTGCACTTCTGAGATGCCAGTACAGAACAAAACACGAAGCAAATAATCTTCCAAAAACAAAGAAACCACAATAAAACTAGATACTATTCGAATGAGAATAGTATTCAAATTGAGACTCAAATAGCACGAATACGATTTTGATGGATGGCACTCATCAAGCTTCAATTTCTTGTTAGCAGCCGATCTCGACTTACTAGACGGCTCTGGAGAAGGCGAGCAGCTTGTTGATCTGGTTGACGATCCAGTCGAAGAGCCGGCCGTAGAGAGCCTTGGCCATGGCGTCCCGGGTGGTGACCGCCTCCTCGTGGCTGTTGTTGCGCACAATACTCTCTCCGCGTGTCACCACAGAGTTGGTGGTGAGCACCTCCCGCAGGTCATCCGGGGTCACACCGAGCAGGTCAGCCGCTGGAGAAGGTCAGAGGTGAAAGGTCACGACGACCCACAGGTCACTATGGGTCAGCTTGGGTAGATTTTCAGAGCTATCATAACATAACAAATATATTCGATACACATTCTAAAGCAAATATACCAAAGATGCATGTGGAAAGGTCTCGTATAGCTTGGATACAGAAATACGTAATGGAAAATATTCGACATTTTCACTGACAACTCTCGTCGTCGATCCTTACCATTCCTCAGTTTATCCTTGGCCTGAACGACCACCTTCTCCGTGTTGCTCTCCTCGTCGTTTGAAGACGTAAAGGCAACGTCACCGAGGTGGATAATCGCCGCCAGGATCCTGAACACGCAGTCCAGCTGGTCCGATCGAAACCCGAGCATTGCCAGGCTCTCTCGTATCGTCGCCATGGCCTTGACGTTTCTCTGCGATTGAAAGTGTCACGTTAAAACATCACGGAGTGTCATGAATTGTCACGTCTCATTTCTGCAGTTGCGGCATTGTGAACCCAAAATCGACATAGGGTCACGTTTTACGATTGTGGTAGGTACACAATACACATCTAATTTTCATATCTATGTGTCACATATATGCTGTTTCCATGCCATAGCAGGTGCAAACACAAAATTGTCTTGGCAAAATCGCACACACCAGGTAAAAACATCTAGAATGGAGCGCATCGCACAGTAGTCAAAAATAAAAGTTGTAGTGGGAAAAATCCTAGTCTCTGTGCCAAGGAAACATTTTAGTTATAGCGTTCACAAGAAGCTCATTCTTTTCAAGACATTAAATGAATTAACCGTTGAGCTCGAAGCCCTATGATACGAAGTTCAAAGCTGCCTTGCAAACATCTAAAACATCCAAGTGGACACAAAACACATGCAGAAGATGTTTGGTTCACCTCTGCGGTTTTGTTGTTTGCGATGTTGTTGTTGAGGTAGCGGTGGAGGGTCCGCTTATCATGGCTCAGGTGGAACTCATCCAGCCGTCCTTCGGCCTGCAAGCTGTCGTACAGGTAGTAGAACACGTGGAAGTTCTGCTCCATCCTGGAAATAAGCGAAACATGCGGTGACACTCTCTCAGAAAATACCAGGAAGTGGAGAATGAGGTTCACTATTCTGAAGTTGTGATTTGATTTGCGCACACTGTCGTTAAATTGACTATGTGGGATGTTGCCATTTGATTTGATGCAATTTAAAAATAATTTAATACAATTGAAACATTTCCTTTAATTGGTGGATGAGCTATACACATTAAAGTTATAAAATAAATCCAATGTATCTAACATTACACCATATATTTCAACACTCTGTGAATGAGGACTTATATCCAGCCCATTGCTGCCGAATGCCGATGCTGGGCACATCATTGTTCAACGTATAGACCTAACTCCTCGCGATGCCGTCCATCCCCCAACTCTGTTCGGTTACCCTCACCTGGCCTGGTGGACCACCCTGCTCTGCTCCAGCAGGTAGACGGACACTTGGCTCCGGCCACGCGGCAACTCTGTTCGTATACCCTCACCTGGCCTGTGGACCACCCTGCTTGCTCCGCAGGTAGACGGAACCCTTGGCTCCGCCACGCGGCAAACTCTGTTCGGGTACCCTCACCTGGCCTGGTGACCACCCTGCTCCTGCTCCACAGTAGACGACACCTTGGGCTCCGGCACGCGGCAACTCCTGTTCGGTTACCCTTCACCTGGCCTGGTGAACCACACCTGGCTCTGCTCCACAGTAGACGGACACCTTGCTCCGGCCACCGCGGCAACTCTGTTCGAGTTACCCTCACCTGGCCTGGTGGACCACCCTGCTCTGCTCCAGCAGGTAGACGGACACCTTGGCTCCGGCCACGCGACCCGTCCAGTTGAACGTCACGTCCAGGAACTTCCCGAACCGCGACGAGTTGTCGTTGATGCCTGTGCGCGCGTTCCCGAACGCCTCCATCACCGGGTTCATGGCCAGGATCTTCTGCTCCAGGTTGCGGTTGGGCGCCTGGCCGAGGTTGACTAGCTGACGCAGGAGGTGGTTGGCGGACTCGGTCTTGCCGGCTCCACTCTCGCCGGAGATGACGACGCACTGGTTCTGCCTGGACATGGTGACGGGGGAGGTGACGTGGGTGATGATTCAAATAATGTACACAACTACCTACCAGTGTTAAATTTTATCACAAAAAAGTCAATGGAAAAGAACGAATATAATTTCGATGCAGTCAAAGGCTGTAGGCTGTCGCGTTTGTAAGGCTGCCGGTTTTGTTTGATGACCAAGCGATTTCATCACAAAACATTAATGTCGCGCTCACAGTTACCTGACATTTGCGACTGACTGACCCGTAGTGGTGCGACAGGTACGACAACACGACACTTCCGTGACAAATGCAAACTCACATCCGTGATTTTACATTGGCGTTGTGTTGGGATGCCATGTCATCTGTAGTCGGGCCATGTATCATCATGACTTGTATTCCGTGCGGCATACAACCCGACGCTAATTGAACGTGACCTGTTTCATTCCCCTGAGCAGCCTCTGACCTGTGATGCAGCATGATACGACCCGGCGTCAATTGAACGTGACCTGTTTGATTCCGCTGAGCGGCCTCTGACCTGTGATGCCGATCCGTCACTAATTGAACGTGACCTGTTGATTCCGCTGAGCGCCCTCTGACCGGTATGCCGATCCTCACTAATGAACTGACCTGTTTGATTCTGCTGAGCGCCTCTGACCTGTGATGCCGATCCGTCACTAATTGAACGTTACCTGTTCTGATTCCCCTGAGCGGCCTCTCGACCTGGATCCGATTCCGTCACGTAATTGAAACGTGAACCTTTTGATTCCGCTGACGGCCTCTGGACCTGTGTACCGATCCGTTCACTAATTGAAACGTTACCTGTTGATTTCCCGAGCGCCTCTGACCTGGTGGGATGCCGATCCGTCAACTAATTGAACCCGACCTGTTTGATTCCCCTGAGCGGCCTCTGACTGTGATGGCGATCCGTCACCGAATTAAACGTTGACCGTTTGATTCCGCCTGAGGCGGCCTCCTGACCTTCGAACCGATCCGTCACTTAATTGAACGTGACCTGGTTTGATTCCCTGAGCGGCCTCTACTGACCTTGATGCAGCATGGCGTGATAGGTCTCCGTCCCCACTGCGAGGATGTGAGGAGCGCGTCCGACTTGCAGAGGCTGCGGTACTTCCACTGCTCCTGAAGAACAGCAGAGGGACATACGACTGAATGGAAATCGCCGTCTTGCTATTGCCCGATCAGTAGAGAATCATCGCATGCCACCGGCGGGAGAGGATGTGACATAGTAGGTACAACATGAACAGTGGCGCAGGCATCAGAGTGGGCCTGTAGCCAGACTGAAATTACAGAGGGTCATAGCATAGATAATAGCCGTTTTCACGATGGATTATTTTGCGCGAATCGTGTTTTTTTTTAATGTTTTAAAATGTTTTAGTTGTAGCCGTTTTCACAACGGGTTAATTTGCGAGAAATGTTTCAACCCTCACCCTATGGTCCCGTACGGCGAGGGTTAAAACATTTGTGTTTGCAAATTAGTACATCGTGAAAACGGCTACTACTAAAACATTTAAAACATTTCGAAATATGCACTATTTTTACTACGGGACCGTAGGACGAGGGTTAAAACATTTATCGCAAGTTAGTCCATCGTGAAGACGGCTATTACTAAAACATTTTAAAACAGTTAAATTATTAAAACATTTCGCGCAAAATAATGCATCGTGAAAACGGCTATTGTGTACAGTCGACGTTGTCATTGGCCTGTGTTTTGATACCTTCAGTGATGACACTGAGCTGAGCCTTGCGAAGGTCCACCTCGATCCTAATCGGTGTCAGTGTTTAGCTGCTCTGACTACACCCTTATGTTCCCGTCCCGACGTCTCATCTCCCGTATCGCATAACTTATACCTATATATACATATAAATATATATATATATATATATATATATATATATCGCTTGCGGTATGTCCAGTATTACACAAATATTATACAGAAATAACTCGTGCATTATTTGTCAAGTTTATCCATCTTGAAAAGGGCCCACAAGGTTATTAGAAGTTTCCATCGGTACCAATCTGGAATCCATCAAACGGGAGCATTTTCTGAGTAGAGCATGTTGCATTGTTGCATGACAATTCCAATGGCGTTTCTAGGGGGCTTCAGGGGCAAATACCCACTCCTCCCACTTGTATATCCACCGAATATCGCCAAATAACTTAAGTACTTATACTATAACATTAAAATACACATGAAAAATGCTGCAAAGGCTGAAATACACACATAAAAATGGGAATACATTGCTCCGTCATTTCAGCCGACCCCCCGCTCATGACTCAAACTCTCTCGACGACGCCCCTGTGAGTTGGTATGAAAACTTAGCTACGCCGCGTGCTCGGTATACCGTGTATTATTCGGCAAGGTTTTCCTTGGATATTTACAATAATGCCGAACGGAGGGAGGACATTATTTCAACAGCAAAAATAGTATCCGAGCGGAGTAAGGATGTTTTAATTGAATGTTGACAAATACAATTCATGTGCAATTTTCTTATTTTATGCAGGAGTCTACGATTGCATGAAATACAAGTATCCTTGGAGCGCCGCAGAAGAGCTAGTGCAAAAAGAGCTAGTGTTATTTGAGCTAGTAACATTAGGACTAGTGTAGAAAATTGCTAGTGGTCAAAAGAGCTAGTGGGCAGAACAGCTAGGCTACGTATGAGCTAGTGCTACGAAAGAGCTAGTCTTTTGGTGCTAGTGGACAAAAGAGCTAGTGTCTCCAGAAGAGTTAGTTACAAAATGGCTATGACCGGCTAGTGGGACTTATATTCGGCCTTTGTGTAGTTTTTGCACTTAACCCTATTCCCTGCGGGCGGTCATAATTACGTTAACCTGCGTGGGGGGGGGGGGCAGATTCTGCCCACTGAGATTTAAGATTTCGAGAACCGCTCAGTCGATTTCGATGGGATGTTCACCATTCGATTCGTTGTGACAAAAGCTTTGTTTCTGGACCATATTTTTTTTCTCAAAATGGGGGTCAGGGGGCAATTTTTTCGAGTCATTGCGGCCACGTGATTCGATTGGTTTTCATGCACAAACGTTTTTGAGCTTTCAATGTCATGATCTTTAATATTTGAAAGGGACAAATACAGAAATGAAAAATCATGGTCGTACTCAGGGATGACAAATGGGAGGAGGGGTAATTTTTTGATTAAAAAATATTTGCTATTCGTGAGTGTTTGGGACGATAGGAACGTCACATGTGGGCTTTGTTGCTGTAATCTGTTAAATGTAATATATTGCGCATAGGCGGATTCAGGCAAACAACGTGGGGGACCATGTGCAGAACGCCTTTATCATTTTACTTATTTTAAGTTGGGCCTTAATTGACGGAGGATATCACCTCCCATTTTATGTACCTGAGTGCGCCTCTGCCCCCAAATATGTATAATTCAAGTATGTATGATGCATAAAACAGTGGCATAGTTTCTGACGTTTATATTCCACCGCAAACTAGGAAGGAAGTAAGCACCGCACAACCGCATTCGTAACGACTTACCAAACATGAGCCGAGCTGCTTAACATGCTTGGCCGATTTGTGTTTTCGTCAAAATTTCGACACACACACGCGACATCTCATTCTATCTAGGAAAGTCTGGCAATGTTTTAAGAACGATAAACGTACGGTTCAGAAGGCGGGGCGGAAAAACTCCCGGGAGCAGAATCTGCTCCGCAGTGAATAGGGTTAAACGAGCTTTTACAAAATGGCTAAACGAATTTATTATTTTCAAAAGGTTTATGCTTTAATGGATGCACGATATCCACCCGAGAAAATCACGCATCAGGCGCATGGTTTTTCGGGTAAACCCGAATTCTCGTGTAAGTCAATGTCTTAATTTTGTGGTATTTCTAATTCAAATTTATTTGCCGGTTGGCTGATGGAGTGGGATGAGTTCTTCAGAGACATCGGATACAATATTTAGCTGAACGTTTGAAAATGATAATACAGTTGGCGCTCGACGAACGACGTGTTTCCTTATTTATATGTATTTATTTATCAGCCTTAGCACTAACACTATATGTACGGAAATACATGAAAAACGATGGTAAGAATAAAATTCAAAAAATCAAATAGCTAAGAAGTCTCAGATTGCAGCGACAACAGCCTCAGTGATTGGATTCCAAAATGGGCTAAAACGGTGAACTCAGCTTCAGTTCTGATCAGCATGGCGCTATACCAACTGTACCGGACTAGCTCTTTGTTAATTGGCCCGCAGCGTAGCTTTTTAGTCCACGTAGCGACCAAAGAAGGAGGCTAGCTCTTTCGTAGCACTAGCTCATACGTAACCTAGCTGTTTTGTTCACTAGCCCTTTTGAATGCTAACGATTTTCTACACTAGGCCTAATGTTACTAGCTCAAATTGCACTAGCTCTTTTTTTCACTAGTGACTAGCTCTTCTGAAGTGGACCCAAGTATCCTATAGAGAATCAGAAAAGTCTGCCACATAAAACATGGAATGCCGAGCAGGCAGCGCGGTTTAAAATATGATGACACTTTAGTGCCGCTCCCACAAATCAATCTGCTTATTTCTTACCTGTCAAAGGGGGTTTCTTTGGTGTAATGTCAAAAATCAAATGGGGCATGGAAGTCTTTTGGGGGAAAAGAGTTGAACGTGCGGGCAGGAAAAAACATAAATTAATCAATCTTGTGCTTGAATCCCGAGGTTAAATCTTAAATTTTCCATAGAAAAAAAATGACAGAAGTCCCCCCTATTTTTTTTTTTACATTTGGTATTAATACTAAACAAATAAAAAGCTCGAAAAAGTACATGTCAACTCGATACAATCCAATAACTAGACAGGTTGCCAGCAACCATTCTCTTTCTTCACCAAACTAATCATTGAACGGACGGACCGCAGAATCACAGGCAGTAGCATTAATTACAGCTTATTTTCTTTAATTACAAGCTGTGTATTAAAAAATATATCACAGCTTATAAGCAGATACCTATATATATTTCATTAATTACAGCTGAATTACAATTTCTTATCACTAATCTAGCGAAGATCAATCAACACATATGCACGGCAAAATATGAACCATCTCCCAAATGAGTTACCCACCCTTCATCCGTCACTCTGACGCATTACCCTCGCGCCACCCAGCATCACATGGTGTAGTTACACCCAGAACGGAGCGGCTGAAGCTCCCAAACAGCTACAAATGATGGTCCATCTGGCAATGTTGAATGGCCGCCTGGCAACTCAGCGTGGCCACCTGATGCTGCAGCAAGCAAGCAAACCAGCCAATCAGACAGCCAGCTGCAGCCAGCGCGGCAGAGCAATAGCGCAGCGCGGCACACACGGGTGTCGGCTGCAGCAGCTGGACGACAGCTCCGCCCCGCAGCACGGCACACACGGGTGTCTGGCTGCAGCAGGCTGGACGACAGCTCCATCTGCCGCAGCGCGGCACGCACACGGGTGTCGGCTGCAGCAGCTGGACGGCAGCTCCGCCCGCAGCGCGGCACACACGGGTGTCCGGCTGCAGCAGCTGGACGGCAGTCTCCCGCCCCCGCAGCGCGCACACACGGGTGTCGGCTGCAGCAGCTGGACGGCAGCTCCGCCCGCAGCGCGGCACATACGGTGTCCGGCTGCAGCACTGGACGGCAGCTCCACCCCTGCAGCGGGCACACACCGGGTTGTCGCTGCAGCAGCTGGACGGCAGCCTCCACCCGCAGCAGCGGCACACAGCAGGTTTGTCGGCGAGCAGCTGACGACAGCTCCACCCGCAGCACGGCACACACGGGTGTCGGCTGCAGCAGCTGGACGACAGCTCCGCCCCGCAGCACGACCAATACGCTTTTTGTCGCCACTTCATGTGATATAATAACCCTTGCACATTTCGCAGGCAACCGTACGTGTGTCGTGTACGCTATAACTGAGCTGTATCACATCAAAGGAATGTGGTGACATTTTCCTCCGACCCTGGCACTACTCATCCACTCTTATACTCTGCTTCATCACAGCTAATCTTCTTGTTCCATGGCATTGTTGCTGATACCCTGCTTATCCTGGACGAGGGCGGGGGCGGGAGCGGGGGCGGGGGCGGCCTGGCGTCGCGCAGCAGTCTCCACATCGGCCACCGTCTCCGGCATGGGCTGTCCGACCCGTCTCCGGCAGCAGCAGGGTTGGCCAGGGCTGGCCAGCAGCGTCACACGCCCAACAGCAGCTGAACGGCGCCGTCTCGTGCAGGCCGCTCACCAGGTCCACCACGAACGGCGACACGGCACCGCCGATCCGTGTCGACGTCTGCAGCACCCCCAACGCCAAACCACGCTGTTGCGTCGGCATGAACTCAGACACGTTAATGAAGATCGTGCCGAACGCTGATGCCACACAGAACTTGGCAACCAGTCCTAACACCATCCAGAACGTGCCGTTCTTCTTAGCAAACACGAGGAACATGCAGACAGCCGGGACGAACAGGAACACCGCCTGGGATCTGCGTCTACCGAAACGGTTCAGCAGCGGGAAGATGAAGCAGCTAGGGATCTCTACTAGCCCGGAGAGCACGGCGGCGAGGTGTGGGCTCGAACTGAGCTGCGTCATGTCGAACGAGATGCCAAAAGTAGGAAGCCAGAGGAAATAGCGAAAGCCGACGTATGGCTGGCGAGGTGTGTAGACGCATACGTCTGGTTCGACAAGGTCGAGAGGCGCGCTGAAGCGCGGAGCCGCACTCTTCAATGGCCGTTCACGGCCGCTAGACCACGGTAAGGCTCCTTCCCAATCAACTTCAGCAACCTCCTCGTTCTGGCGGCATCTGACGGCGGTTCCAGCGCGCGCCACTCCGCAGTACCTCCAGCGCCTCGGCGAACCGGCCCCGCACCACCAGCCAGCGCGGCGACTCGGGCATCAGCCAGAAGTTGGGCAGGAACAGCAGACTCGGCACTGCGTAGGCCAGCTGCAGTAGCCAGCGCGTGCGGATACTGTACGAGGCCACCGCCACCAGGATGATTCCGATCGGGAAAGGCAGAAAGGTGACGGTCGTCAGTGCAGCTCGGTGCTTACAACCACTCAGTTCGGTCACCAACACGTACTGGCTGGCAATCATGGCGGCCATGGCGAGGCCCGTGAAGCCTCTCACTACCGCGAAGCTGACGTAGTCGCCCACGAGCGCGGCGGAGAAGGAGCAGGCGATCACGAGCAGCATGGCTGGTAGAAACACTGGCCGGCGGCCGAAAAGGTCTGCCAGCTGGCCGCCGATCAGCGAGCCCGCTATTCCCCCGATCATCAGCCACGACTGCAGCATCGAGAGCAGCGGCTTCCGTCCACACACCAGGTTCCACTCAGTCACCACAGTCGACTCGTACACAGACGTGTCGAACACCCAGCGCGTGCAGGAGGAGTTGGTGGCGTTCAGCGTATGACACTTCGGTGTGTCGTCCGGCAGAGACGTGAACGTGGCGTTCGCGTCGAATCCATCAGCGCACTTGAACTGTGGCGTGGCGCCGACGAACATCATCGACATGGAGAATGTCGGGAAGATGAGCCACATGACGGACATGTAAGCGATCAGCATCACCTGCCAGCGGCCCGTGCCGCAGCACCGCTCCAGAATCTCCTCGAACAGGATCGAGTCTCCAGGTGTCGGCTCCTTTTCGTCACCCGACGGTGTAGCTACCACAGCGGTCGACGTCATCGTGTCGTCCTGGTCCTCTCCAGCTGAGTACTCTTATCCCAGCTGCAGTGCCACACAGGAGCGTTGCGAAGCGCTGCACCACCGCAGCCTTCCCGGCACAGACTGGCACACTGTTGCTGTCGCTGACACACTGCCCCCTGCCTCCTGCGGCTGCCAGCCAGTTCTAAAAAATAGAAGTGCCCCCTGCAAGGTCAACGAAACCGGTTGCGAACGTTACGCCACCGCGCATGGGCGGCCGGCGCCGTAACTACGGTGAACTCAGTCACGGGTTAGTGTGTGACACGTGCGTTGTCAGTTGTGCAGCCGCCAGCCTTTGTTCTGTTCACTGTGTTCATGTGTTCACTGTGTTCACAAGTGTTCACTGACCTCGAGCGATGCGTGTGCAATGGACCGTGCGGGTGCGGCTAAAGGTCGAGGACTCAGAAGCAGTGGCGGATCCAGGATTTCGCTCAGGGGGATCCGCGGCCGGGAAAGGGCCCAAATGGCTCTCGAAAGGGCCCCTGCTGCTTTAAAGAGCCCCTTCATTTTTCGTTTACCTTCACATTTGCTCTGAAAGTGCATTAAAAAGCCAGTAACGGCAGCTTGCGTCGCGGTCAATCAATTTGCATCCAGATGTCAAGGGTCAAGGTCAAGGTGATGAATACGGCGATTTTAAGTCGGTGAACCCTCTTGTTTTGTTTCGTTTACCGTCCGATTTGCTCGCAAAGGGCTCCAAATTACTCGTCGTCACACTAGCTTGCATCACAGTAAAACAAAATTATATTATTTTTTATTTAAGAAAATGTTATATTCGTCTCCATGATCTTGACGTTTGACCTATGGATGAAAATGCATTGACTCTGACGCAAGCTGGCGTGACGGAGGGTCATTTGAGGCCCTTTGTGAGTAAATCGGACGGTAAACGAAAAAAACTAGAGGGTACACCGTAAAGATCTACATGGGGCGGCTATTTCCATGGCTGGACCGGACTGGAAAATCTCTAGATCATGGCTATGGCTACGGCTGTGGCTGCGTAGTCCACCTGTGTTTTTCATCAATCTTTTCAAACTAACTATGATTAAAATAAGTCTTGGCATGTTTCCATAACAGTACAGGGTGTCCCGAAATTGATTAGCCCTTGGTCATTTGATCGTATTCCTCCTGTTCTCCAGAGGAATCAGTGCGAGTAAATCATGACCTTGCCTCAGGGCATCCTTACCGGTCAGCTGATCACGTGAACCAGCCGAGTTACCTAAATTCAGCCTCGATGAGGGGTCAGGGGTCTTTTTCTGAAGAGTATCATCTGTGCACGGAGCCAATGTCCAGAAGTTAGGAAAATCATACTTTGTTGACGCGCCACGCAGTTGATATGGTTAGCGATTGTACTGACTAGACCGAGTTGTTGTCGAGAAACTTGGGTATCTGACAGTCTCAAATAAATACAGATTGATCGATACAACAAACAGGAATCACTTGAAAAAAACACTGGTCACAGAAACAAAACTGCACTGACTCGAGTGGCTAAAATTGTACTAGCCACTGCATCCAAGAAAAAACACCAGTACAAAACATATATATAAGACTGACTTCGATGGGTGAATTGGTGTCCCAGACGACCGTTTACAACGTTTATTGCAAATACATGAACCTTAAGTCATTCAAGCCGCGCTGACATTCGATGACGTCATAAGCACAGAAGCTCAAGAGAATGACCTTCGAACTTGAGCACAAAAATTGGACTGTCTAAGACTAGTGATGCTTTCTGTCTAGTGATAAATCTTTCTATCGACACATTGCACCCGCCGAACCCCGAGAAAAACCGCGTCTGAGCGCACATCAGTCCTGAAGTGCCTGCCTACAAGACGGTGAAGCGCAGTGGCGGATCCAGGATTTTCATGAGGGGGGTGCAGGCCCAGGGGGCGCCTCTTTTTGCGCTGAGGGGCGCGCCATGTATTTTATCGAAAAAATATTTTGTTGAGTTTTAGGGGTTAAAAATTACGCAAATCTTAGACCGACGTTTTTTTAAATGTCATTTCCTTTCTTTGACGTTTAAAATTTGCAATTTGCATTTAATACTCGATGTTGTACGATTTGTCAAACATTTATCGTTTTTTACGCCAAAAATCGCATGCCATGACACCAATAAAACGTCATTTTTCCCAATGTACTATATCCGTAGGTGCATGCAGGATTTGTTGGTTTGGGGGAAGTGATCAAATCCAGTGGAATATTTTCAAAAATTTGTTGAGCATGGGGAGGGAAAGCAGGCCGTCAGCGAGGATGTTGTTGACCGGGAGGGGGACAGGGAGCGCGTCATCAGTGTCAGCCCATCTCGACTGTTACAGCAGGGGGGGGCCGTCGCCGATAATTATAAAATGGGGAAGTCTGAAATGAAGAAAAAAGATGTACTCCAACTTTCTGAGTCTTTGAAACCCTTCGCTATTTCAAATGTGGACTTTCCTGTTATATTGTAAGTATATTTGTTTACCGACAAGAGGCGCAAAATTTGTACGGGTTTTGCCTATAAACCCCCAGAAACATATAAGCGGTGTAGAGAATAAGGTGGCATTGTAAAGGCATATATAACAGTAAAGATTGTAACAGGTGTTATATATGGTAAAGGATAAAATTAAAAATGTTATTCCATTCAAAAAATACATTATGAGAACGCGAAAAACGATGACGATGGGTTCGTTATGAAACGATGGCCACTGATGTCTGACGCCGCGAAGCGGCGTGACATTTTGATTTTAGGTCGTGGAAAATCAACTTTAATTTTTGAAACCAGACCGAGAAGTGAGCAAGTCTCAGGTAACCCTTCCTGGCTGCAATCTCGGAATGATGTCAGATATTGTCACTGGGGCCACAATTAACCGCCAGGGAGAAGCCTCTACCAACAAACCTAATGCAATACTCTATTAGTTTCAATGTTCCGATATTATGACAAGCCCGAGAAATATATAGCAAGACTGTAGGAACGGAAAGGTGGAAAAAGGTAATATGTAATCATAAAACGTAAATGTTATTCATTCAATTCAGCGTTACGTCGAACCGAAAACAGATGACAATGGGTCGCTATGGACGAGGTCAGCTGATGAGACGCCGCGACTGGCGTGAATAATTTGATTTTAGGTCGTGAAAAATCAAATTTTGATATTGGAAACGACAGACCGTGAGTGGTGCCAAGCCTCAGGTACCACTTTTCTTGTTTACATCATCTTCTCGTAACCCTATGATGTCTGATATTGGTCCTGGGGCTCGCAATTATCGCCAGAAGCTCTACCAGAACACCTAATGCCAATTAAATTTTCCCCATTTCGATATTTGTATATGCAATTGGCGAACTTGGTGTCATCGCCGCGAAGCGGGCGCAAAAATTTTCCCGTTTTTTTGACTGTTGATAGCTGATTTTTGACTGCGCAAAAGGCAAGTTTTACGATAAATTGCAGAGGCCGACCGTTTGTCCGATCGGTATTTTTAGGGGACAGGCGTGGCAAATAATAGTTTCAGAGCTTTTGGGGGTACGGGCAAGGGGCAGGGCCCTTTCGCCCATGTCGCACATGGAACCGCCCTGTTTTATATCGATTTCATGAGATGTGGTATAAAGTAGAATTGATGTAGCAAAAGGTCTGAAGCAAGTCTTCACTTCGATATAATAGCCGTTTTCACACGATGGATTATTTTCGCGTAAATGTTTTTAAAACGCTTTTAAAATGTTAAGTAGTAGCCGTTTTCACGATGGACTATTTTGCAAAAAAAATGTTTAAACCTTGCCTACGGGACCGAGGGCGAGGCTTAAAAACATTTCCCTCAAATTAGTCCAATCGTGAAAACGGCTACCTACAAAACATTTTAAAACATTTTTAAATGTTTTAAAACATTCGTGCAAAATATCATTGTGAAAACGGCTATGTAAGTAGTCGTTAATTTGTTCAAGTTTATTTTAGAAAGTCGGGAGGGGCAGATCCCCCCCCATCATGGGTGCGGGCTAACTATCGCTTTAAGCACTGGAGGAACGCGTGGGCTGCTTTGCATTAAATGCCCCCAAACAGTCCTGGGAAGGGGCAGTTTTCCCTGGGATTAATGAGTGGCATGATCCATGGTCCCATGAGGTGCAGCGTAGGTAATGAAAAATTGCAGTGTCGCGCAAAAAAGTAACTCATTATTGTAACACATCTAAACTTTTTTGTAATGCCTCTATTGGAGGAACCTCTTCGTGCTTTGGAGGCACCCTTTGTGAGTTTGGGGGCGCCTGTTTAGAATTCGTGGGTGCACCTCATCTGTTAAAGGGCGCACTTCCGAGTTTCGAGGCACCTTCCAAAAGTAGGGGTGCTTTTTTTGGCATCGCGGGGCTCCTCCCAGACTGGGAGTCCGTCCATACGGAATCGGGGCGCCCTTCCATGAATCTGAGGGCGAACGTCAATTCTTTTGGGGGGGGGGGGGGCCCTCCTCAGATTTGGGCGCCCCTCAGATTTGGTTGCAATACTAATAGCATAATTTCGAGAAGGGCCGCGTTTTGAGTTTTGAGGGCGCCCTTCCGAAGTTTGAAGTCAGAATGCTTTTTGGCATCGGGGTGCACTTTTCGAAAATGGGGGTGGGGGCCCTCCATGATGGTTAACGGGGGCGCTCTCCATGGGTTTAGGGGGCGCTCTCCATGGGTTTCGGGGCGCCCGCCATGGGTTTTGGGTGCCCATTCATGGGTTTGGGGCGCCTTCTATGGGTTTGGGCCGCCCTACATGGGTTGGGGCGCCCCTCCATGGGTTGGAGAAGGTGTCCTCACCAGAGTGTTGGGGCGCCTCTAATGGGTTTGGGGCGCCTCCACGGTTTGGAGGAACAGTCAGGGTTTTGGGGGCGCCTTCATGGGTTGGGCGCTCTCTTATGGGGTTTTTGGGCGCTCCGCCCTCCATGGGTTTGGGGTGTCCTCCATGGGTTTTTAAATGCGCTCTCATGGAATGGGGGGCCGCCTGCGGGCGCCCAATGGCGCCTATCCGGTGCAAAATAGTGCCCCCTGCGCCTTCGCGCGCAGGGGCGCCAATTTCATTGAGGGGGGGGGGGCTGCCAGCCCCGCTGCCCCCACCCTGGATCCGCCCCTGGTGAAGCGTTCACTGAAAATTGTGGTCTGGTCTATGAAGAGCTGCCATGTGCCTTCAGGGCTATACGACGTCACCACAGCTGGACTGTAACAGGGGATTCCAATGCAGAGAAGGTGCAGAAGAGGGTAGTGTCAACTGTCATCAGCAATAGAAAAGAAACAAAAATAAATTGTCTTTATCCACGTTAAGAAGTTTAGGAGGGATCATCATCATCCTCATCATCCTCATATATTTATTTGCCATGACAGGGTGAACACATTTACAC
This sequence comes from Semibalanus balanoides, assembly GCA_014673585.1. Taxonomy (NCBI): domain Eukaryota; kingdom Metazoa; phylum Arthropoda; class Thecostraca; order Balanomorpha; family Balanidae; genus Semibalanus; species Semibalanus balanoides. Next base: position 25,422 of record VOPJ01001082.1, read on the forward strand.
ACAGTCATCAAGGAAAAAGGATCGGTGCATAAGATTACGCTTAAATCGAAGCACCTATCCCTTGAACACAAAATGCTACTTACAAATATCTCAGCGCCACGCCGCTGAGGTCTGACAGACCGTCGCAGTCTTTCTAGCTGCGCTACCATCCGGGGCTCGGACGCGTCCATTCCCAGAATTAACTATTTTTCGAGACGTTTTGTTTTGATGATAAAATTTTGGAACTCAGAGGCCACCCTGGAGCCGTCGCTGGTGCTGAGGTCCATGCCGTGGAGCAGTGTGTCTAACTGTGTGTGTGTGTGTGTGTGTGTGTGTGTGTGTGTGTGTGTGTGTGTGACACACACACACGCAAGTCGATAAAACTCGCATCGTCCGATTTCAGGCAGAGAGAATGGATCCGATTGTTCACACTCTCCGATCTACTGAAAATGAACCATCCACAATCTGACCTGGGAGTGGCGTTGCAAATATAAACATTCCGTACCCCGTGTTGTCCCTTCGTTTGCTGTGCCAACCTAAATATGTTATTTGCGACTACCTCGGATCCCGCTCGTGTCTCAAATCTCAATTCAAATCTCGTTTGTTCCGACATGAAGAACTATCTCAGTTGCGCTGGACTTTTCAACTGACTGGTTCAGATCCTGTACTAACTATCTGGTTGGTTGTAGCACCCGAGACGGAGTGAAACGTCACGTTTGAGTGGCGGCCAACGTCCTGAAGACGCCGACGTTCGAATCCCCGATGACTAGTGACGGACACGTTCAGTGACGCGCCTGTAACTTGCTCCCGCTTTCCTTTGTCGCTGTGTGACTCCCGAATGATCAGAAGCGCTGGTGTCGACTCTGGTGACCTTCAGAACAGTCGACGGCAGCCTGCAACTCTTCGGGACCAACTCGGTGGGAAGTCTGTCTGGTGAACTCGGGTCGTGGTGCAGAGGGAGCCCAGACCTTGTAACCCCTCGACTTAGCACCGTGTGCAGCACCTGTTTCAGTCGATGTGCCTCGTGCACCAGTTTATCGATCTTGAGCTGGGTGAGCCTAATGGCCTCCAACACGTCCATGATATTTGCTGATGCAAATGACGGGCCAGGTGTCGGCTCCTGCATTCCATTGATGTCTTTGGGAAGATCTTCTTCGACAGGAGTTGTCGTTTTGTGGATGACAGTTTAGGTCGAGCTGTAGTTCCACTGGTTTCTAGTTCGATCACTGCGTCCGAGTTGGTGGTTGTGTCTATATGACAAGGTTTTTGGGGGCTTTGCACATATAAGACTGTGCAGTTGTTAATGTGGGCTTCCATGCTTGAGTGCTTCGAGCAGGTCCATTCAGTTGATAGTTGCTGCTTTTCGGCACCTGTGCAGCTACAGTGAACAAACCTGTTGCATGTGTCTTCATCGCAGTGCAGTGAACAAGGTATTAATATACCGAAAGCTTTGCCATACATCTGCTTTTTGTGTTTTTATCATCACTTACCCCAAAACTGTTACAGTTGACTGCACTGCATTTGATTCAGTGACGTAGCCAATGAGAGGGCCACGGGGGCCAATGGCCCCCTCCTGAGGAAATAAACTAGTACTAGATAACAAAAGATTCTGCTGAAAAGAAGTTGTATTTACAATATTTTATCAACCAAAATGTATATTTCATCCAGGGGAGGGGAAGAGGTAAAAGCCCCTCCCAGTTCACGCTCGACAGAGACGACAACAGGAATTAGCCCCTCCCAAACTACGCTGAAAATGGTGATAACAACTGGAAAATTTTGCTTGGCTTAAGGCGTGGTCCTGAAAAAATGTCCTGAGCAAAATATTGGCTACCTGCTTGATTTGATTTGGGTGTTCGTGATGGTGCGAGATCGCAGCTCCAGGCTCACCATTGGCATACCACACGTAGTACATGTAGGTTTCTCGGAATCTCCAGTTGTTGGCTTGGTCGCGCTGTCGATTCTTTCATTGGACTTCACACTTGTCTGAGTTGGTCCTGGATTCAACTCAACGTCTCCCGCAAACAAAAGAAGCAGCAGGGTCAGCTATAGTCGGGAGCTGTTGAATCTTTTATGGCGCTGGCATGCAGTGGGCCGAGGCAGAAGCACAATCTGCAGCTGCACCAGGGTGAAATTTAATCTGTCTTTTCCACCTTCACCAATGCCGTCAAGACAACTGCGGTGAGCAAGAAGTATCTGAACACCGTTCCGAACATAACTGGGGCTTGCCAACTTTGTGTGGAAAATTTCGTCAATAGATGGTGTTAGCTTCGCTGACAAACTTGTGCCTTTCCGGGCAATAGGCGTTTTGACAAAGTCACGTGCAAATATTCAAAATTGTTTTCTGGTAGGATTCGCTAGCAATATTTTTGTTAATTATTTTAAATGCATCTTAGTCACAGCATATTTCTGAGAGAGTAAATTACTCACATATCTCATCCGCGCGGCCCATGACAGCGAACATGTTCGGACGACCGAGAGCCTCAAAGTTATCCTCTTCTATCAAATTGGTTTCTTTAAAATTCATAGTTCAAAAAGTGCTTCACTACATGTCTCAGTGCGCTACAAGTGACGAAAGAATATATTATGGCTCTATTTTCGAATTTACGTGACAATAAGAGCTTAGAGCGGCCACCGACCTTTAACAAATATGCGGCCACCGACCTTTAACCCTATTCCTGGAGGGATGAAAAGTATACAAATTTGTCGGGGGGGGGGGGCTTATTCGGCCCTTTCAGATCTCGGCTGCCATTAGAGCTAGAAACATGAAACTTGGTATGTGGTTAGGGTCAACAAGGAACTCTATTTTGTCAAATTTTTGTGACCATGGGTCACTATCTTCAAGGTCAAATGACGTCATCAAAAATAATATTTGTCAAAACATGATATTTTCAGGAAACATTGCCATTATCTCGGAAACTATGGCAGCTAGGAGGAATCCGAAAAAGCATTGTCAAGCAGTTTTAATTTCTTTCGCCACTACAGCATCAGAAATGACCTCAGGTCAATGGGTTTGGGCTGTAAAGGTCAACAAATGTAATACAAAATGTTTTTCAGCAGAAGTTTGTTCGTTAATAACTTTTTATCTTTAACATATAGAGAATTTATTTTGATACCATTGTGTTTCTCTCGTCATTGCAGTTCGAATCATATCAATTATCAATTTTATCAAATCGAAAATTTGACCCCGTGTCAAGGTCAAGGTCAAAGTCAAGGTGACATAAGTCGGTCAAACTGCATATCAAAAGATGTGTATTGACGAGGCAAACATTTTGAGACCATTTGCGAGTCTCTATAGTGTTCCTGTCACGAGTTATTGGTAAAATGTGTTTGTGACCTTGAATGACCTTTTGAAAGATCACTGACTAAAAATTTCATCCTGTTCATCAAGAAGGGCCTGAGAATAAGGGGCCCTTTCGGTCTGACCATGGGCCCCTCTGACATGCACGAGGCTCTTTTGAACATCTAAGGGGCCCTCTGGTCTTTCATAGAGGGCCCTGGAGGCACCAAAGGCCCTCTGAAGTGCTCTAAACTCTCAAGATCACGCTTCGCGTGGTCTTCCGACTCTTTAAGACCCCATGATATCGAGCTTCGCGCGGTCTCGTCGGCTCTTATTCGTCAAGCGCGCGCGCCGAAAAGGGCCAGCCGAACCTTGAAAAGGGCCCTTTGAGGGTCAATGGGGATTCTAGGATCCCTAGGATCCTCCTTAGATACGCCCCTGCTCAGAAGAAGATGGTCTGTAAATTATCTGCCTGGAAAGTTCCATGATTTCAAATATGATGCTTGTATTATCTTGTGTCTACGTTTGTACAAGTGTGCGTACTGTGTATGAGTGTATTATAAGAACGCGAAAACACGAATGACTGTGAATGAATACAAACGGGAGACATAGACGTTTTTTATAGGTCACATTTTCCGGTGTTGACTAAGTCTAGCCTAGCAGAATGAATACGTCCATAAGAGTGACACGCCAGCCGAACGTTGTGCTTAATCACCGTCATTAAAAATAAAGCTTCATCCTTAGGTGGTTTATGAACTTATTATTCGGTAGCATGTAAAAGTTTACCAATCAAAATATGTCATACCTATCTCCACTTACACAAGCGGCGGACCTCGCACCGTCGGGTAATTGTGGGGAATACGCCCCCGGGTTTAACACCACCGTCTAGAATTTACATTTTATTTCCTCGTCGGATCCTTGGGATCATTGGTGGAATCTCCACATCGGCCACCGTCTCCGGCATGGGCTGTCCGGCCGTCTCCGGCAGCAGCAGGGTGGCCAGGCTGGCCAGCAGCACCAGTGTCCCGAACACAGCTGACGGCGCCGTCTCGTGCAGGCCGCTCACCAGGTCCACCACGAACGGCGACACGGCACCGCCGATATGCGTGGCCGTCAGTAGCACCCCCTGCGCCAAGCCACGCTGCTGCGTCGGCATGAACTCGGACACGTAGATGAAGATTGTGTTAAACGCTGATGCCACACAGAGCTTGGCGACCAGTCCTAACACCATCCAGAACGTGCCGTTCTTCTTAGCGAACACGAGGAACATGCAAACGGCCACGATGAACAGGAACACCGCCTGGGATCTGCGTCGACCGAACCGGTTCAGCAGCAAGAAGATGAAGCAGGTGGGGATCTCTACCAGCCCGGAGAGCCCGGCGGCGAGGTGTGGGCTCGAACTGAGCTGCGTCATGTCGAACGAGATGCCAAAGTAGGAGCCAGAGATGGCGAAGCTGACGTAGGCGCTGGCGAGTGTGTAAAGACGCATACGCCTGTTCGGAACCATGGTCGAATTGAGGGCTGCGCACGATGAGGAGCGCTGGTATGCCGCCTACTTATGGCGCTTTCTGACGGCCAGCAGACCACGATGAGCTTGCAGCTCCGATCTAACTCAGCACCGTCCCGTCCGACGGCATCCTGTAACGAACCGTTCCATGCGCGCGCTACTACTCCGCAGTGATCTCCACGCGGCCTCCGGCGAACGGACCCGCAACCACCAGCCAGCGCGGCCGACTCGGCGCATCAGCCAGAAGTTGGTGCATCGAACAGCAGACTCGGCACTGCGAAGGTCAGCCTGCAGCAGCCACGCGTGCGGCCTGCCGTCGAGAGCAAACCCGCCAACCAGGATGATTCCGATCGGGACGGCAGAAAGGTGTACGGTGTCAATGCAGCTCGGTGCTTACAACCACTCGTTCGGCATCCAACACTGTATCTGGCTGGCAATTCATATGGCGGCCATGGGCGGAGGCCCGTGAAGCCTCTCACCTACTGTGCGAAGCTGACGTAGCCGCCCACAGCTGCGGCTGGAGAAGGAGCATGGTGTCACGAGCAGCATGGCTGTGGTAGAACACTGGCGGCGGCGAAAAGGTCTGCCAGTCTGGCCGCCGATCAGCGAGCCGACGATGGCCCGATCATCAGGCCACTACTTGCAGCATCGGACACGCACTGGCTATCCGTGCCCACACGCAATGGTTCCACTCGGGATCACCAAGTCGCTCGTAGACGGACTTGTCGAACATCCTTCACGCGTGCAGATGGATTGGTTGGCGTTCACGCGAATGACGACTTCGGTGTGTCGTCCGGCAGAGACGGTGAACGTGGCGTTCGCAGGTCGGAGACCATCAGCGGCACTTGTAACTGTTGGCGTGGCGGCCGACGCAACATCCATGACCGATGGATGAAATGTCTGGAAAATGAGCCAAATGACGGAACTGTAAGCGATCAGCATCACCTCCCAGCGGCCCGTGCTCTGCAGCACCGCTCCAGAATCCCGAACAGGATCGGTCTCCAGGCGTCGCTCTTCTTCTGTCGACCCGACGGTGTAGCTACCACAAGCGTCGACGTCATCGTGTCGCCCTGGTCCTCATCCAGCGTGAAGCACTCTTGATCAGCTGCAGTGCCACGCAGGGAAGCGTTGCGAAGCGCTTGCACACCGCGGCCTTCCCGGCACGACCTGCCGTCACTGCTGGCGTATCGCTGACACATCGTCCCATTGCATGAGATTTGCGGTTCTCTGCCAGTTCTAATGAGGTGCTTCCCACAAGGTCAACGAAGGTTGCCGCGACCGGCACGCCACTGCGCATGGGCGGCTGGCCCCGTAACTACAGTGAACCGCGCAGTTACTGGTCATTGTCTGACATGTGCGTTGTGCAGCCGCCAGCCTTCACAATGTTCACCGAACTCGAACGATGCGTGTGTCATGGTCCGTGCGGGTGCGGCTAAAGGTCGTTACTCAGGAGGAGATTGCCTATCAATAATCTGTATGTAAAGTTTCATGATTTTAAATATGATGCCTCAATACGAGCGAGTGCTTCGCGCTCGCTCGCCTTCACGTGGTATATGGGAAAAATATGATTGTGAGCGACCCGACCTGACCCGACCCAACCCGTGGCGACGCTTTTGAGAAGCTCATATCTTTGCAACCACACGTCCGATTGACAAGCGGGCTTCTTTGCTGAGTAGCCCCATCCAACCTACCCTGTTTGATACCATTGCTGACTCATGTCGGGCCCCATGGGTGCACCCGATCCATGATAGTCCCTGATTGAAAATACTCAAGGCTGGGTCCTGGTCCTGGGCCGGGGACAAAAAACATACTTGCTACTAGATAACAGGTATATTTTTTTCGTCAGAAATATGGGTGAAACAAAATTGTTGGAAATCAAAAGCTAAAACGCAACTGCTAATTGAAAAAATACATACTGACATAGACTATGGAGGGGAAAATACATACTGACAAAAATACATACTGACATAAGAATACAACTGACATTGCCCAAAACGTGAACAAATAATCCAGACTGCTGCAGTTCAGTGGAAGCTATCGGTGCCAGCTGCCCCAATGGCGCAGTGGCGCGCCGTTCCGGTAACCTGTTGTTGACCTTGTGGGAGCACCTCTTTAGAACTGGCTGGGATCTGCATTTTATGCTGAGCGCCATTACCAGCGTAAGGCGATGGCTCAGCGACAGCGACGCGATTCAGTTCAGCTTCATGCATCACAGTCAGTGTTCATCACAGTCACTGTCAGGACAGCGCAGCAGTCGGCGGCGCCGGGAAGGCGTGTGGGTGGGCAGCGCTTTGCAAATGCTGCTGCAAGGCCTGCAGCTGGGATAAGAGTGCTCATCTGAGGAGGACAAGGGCTGTGGGTACTGCAGGCGGAGAGGATCGCTGGAGAGGACTCAGCTGACTTCAGCTTGCACTCATGCTGGAGAGGAAAACTGAGGCGACATCGATGAAACGTGCGACCGCTGTGGTAGTTACATTCTCGCTCGGGTGACGAAAAGGAGGCCGACCACTGGGAACTCGATTGCTTCTGTTTCCGAGGAGATTCTGGAGCGGTTGCTGCGCACGGGCCGCTGGCATGGTGATGCTGATTCGCTTACACTGTCCGTCATGTGGCCATCTCCCGACTATTCTCTTATGTCGATGATGTTCGTCGGCGCATCGCCACAGTTTCAAGTGCGCTGGATGGATTGACGCCGAACGTCCAACGTGTCTCTGCCGGACGCACACGCTGAAGTGTCATTTTCGCTGAAGCGCCTACTAACTTCCCTTCGCACGGCGCTGGGTTGCCGACACTCGGTGCTACGTCGACCGTGGTGACTTGAGTGGAACCCTGGTGGTGTGGACGGATAGCCGCCTTGCTTGTCGTATGCTGCGCAGTCGTGGCTGATTGATTGGAGGGAATAGCCCGGCTCGTGATCGGCGGCCAGCTTGGCTAGCCTTTCGGCCGGCCGCAGTGTTTCCTACCAGCATGTCGCTCGTGAGCCTGCTCCTTTCCGCCGCGCTTGTGGGCGACCTACGTCCAGTCTTCGCGTTAGTGAGAAGCTTCAACGGCCTACGCCTATGGCCGCCATGATTGGCCAGCCATACGTGTTGGTGACTGTAACTGAGTGGTTGTAAAGCAACCGAGCTGCCGACGAACCGCACTCTTTTTCCTGCTTTTCCGAATCGGAAGTCATCCTGGTGGCGGTGGCCTCCGTACAGTATCCGGCAGCGCTGGTTACTTGCGCTGCCTACGCGTGCCGAGTCTGCTGTTCCTGCCAGCTTCGTGGCTGATGCCCCGAGTCGCGCGCTGGCTGGTGCGCGGGCTCGGTTCCGCCGAGCGCCGGAGGTCTTGGGTAGTGGCGCGCGCTGGATATTACCGCCGTCATTACGCCACCAGACAAGGAGGTGCTGAATGTTTGATGGAGGGAAGCCTCACGTGGTCTGCTGCGCCCGTGGAAGCGGCCATTGTAGAGTGGGCTCCGCGCTCAGCTGTGCGCCTTCGACCTGGTGAGCCAGTGCGTATTCTGTCTGTTACACACTCGCCAAGCGTACGTCGTCTTACGCCAATTCTTTCTGGCTTACTATTCGGCAATCTGCGTCGACATGACGCCAGCTCATTTCGAGCCCACACCTCGCCTGCCGGGCTCTCCGCTTGGTAGAGATCCTTAGCTGCTTCAGTCTTCCCCTTGCTGCTTGAACCGTTCGGGTAGACGCAGATCCCAGCGTGTGTTCCTAGTTCGGTCCGGCTGTCTCATGTTCCTCGTGTTCCATAGAAGAACGACACTTGTTTCTGGCATGATGGTTAGGATTGGTGCCAACTCTGTGTGCCATCAGCGTTCAACACGGATTCTTCATCTACGTGTCTGAGTTCATTGCCAACGCAAGACAGCGTGGCTTGGCCGGTGGGGTGCTTGCGAGTCGATCACGGGATCGCGGTGCCTGTGTCGCCGTGTTGTGTGGATCTCTGTGGAGTCGGTCCTTGCACGAGACGGCGCCGTCAGCTGTGTTTGTGCGGTGTGACGCTGCTGGCCAGCCTGGCCACCCTGCTGCTGCCGGAGACGGCCGGACAGCCCATGCCGGAGACGGTGGCCGATGTGGAGACTGCTGCGCGACTCCAGACCGCCACCAATTCCGCCCCCGCCCATGATAAGCAGGTTATCAGTAACGATGCCATGGAACAAGAAAATTAAATGTGATGAAGCAGAGTATAAAAATGGAATAGTAGTGCCAGGGCCGGAGGAAAATGTCACCTTATTCCTTTGATGTAATACAATTCGCAGTTTTCGACAGTAGTTTTGAATTGGTAGGAAAGATGATAATGATGGCCATGTTGTTTTGTTGACTTCGCCGAAACAAATCGGTGATGTTTTTTCCGCAGTTATTTGATAGTGGTGGTACTAAGCAGGTCATCAACACGGTGGTTTATACTTTATAGTACGGTGCTCACTGTGCAGCGTCTTAGTGACGAATAAGGAAACCCGTCAGTTATTCGCATAGCGTGCCAGGACTTACACCCGTGCTGTTACCCTTATATCATATGCCTACGTGAGTGAATGAATAGTCGTGAATCATGTTCTTCACCAACACATGCATTAAATTATAGTATACACGACTCACGTACTATTGTACTGTACATGCCTGAAATGTGTAAGGGTTATTAATACCACTTATTCCTACGGAAAGAATGTCAGGTATTGTGTAGGTGCTGTGTACATACATGATAAAATGTATAAGGATATGAATGAGTGCAAAAGACATCTTCAATGAAATTATTATCATCATGATTTAAAAAGGCAATGCAATCAGCTGCTAATTACTTAGTGCGCGTACATTTATTGTGTGATAAATATCGCTTCCAAAACGAACACCACTCACCGGTACATTCGCTACCTACCATATCATTTGGTACTGCATTCCCACTCCCTGCTGCTATTGAGTCGGCAGATGACCACGTCCGGAATGCACAGATGGTTAAAGAAGCGACAAAAAGCCCATCCATTGGTCGTAGCTGCGGGGCGGAGCCTGCCGTCCAGCTGCCTGCAGCCGCACCGTGTGTGCCGCGCTGCGGGGCGGATGCTGTCGTCCAGCTGCTGGCAGCGACACCGTGTGTGGCCGCGCTGCGGGGCGGAGCTCTACGTCCAGCTGCCTGCAGCGACACCCCGTGTGTGCCGTGCTGCGCGGGCGGAGCTGCCAGTCCAGCTGCTGCCCAGCCGAACCACCCCGTTGTGTTCCGCGCTGGGGCGGGAGCTGTCCGTCGCAGCTGCTGCAGCCGACACCCGGTGTGTGCCGCGCTGCGGGGGCGGAGCTTGACGTCCGCTGCTGCAGCCGACCCCGTGGGATTGTGCGCCGCGCTGCGGAGCGGAGCTGCCGTCCGCTGCCTGCAGCCGACAACCCGTGTGTGCCGCGCTGCGGGGCGGAGTGCCGTCCACTGCTGCAGCCGACACCGTGGTGGTGGCGTGCTGCAGGCGGAGCTGCCGTCCAGCTGCTGCAGCCGACACGCCCGTGTGTGCCGCGCTGGCGGGGTGGAGCTGTGCGTCCAGCTGCTGCAGTCCGTCACCGTGTGTGCCGTGCTGCGGGGCGGAGCTGCCGTCCAGCTGCTGCAGCCGTCACCCGTGTGTGCCGTGCTGCGGGGCGGAAGTGCCGTCCAGCTGCTGAAAGCCGACAACCCGTGGTGGCCGCGCTGCGAAGGCGAGCTGCGTCCAGCTGCTGGCAAGCCGCAGCCGTGTGTGCCGTGCTGCCGGGGCGAGCTGTCGTCCGTGCTGCAGCCGACACCCGCGTGGTGCCGCGCTGCGGGCGGAGCCTGCCGTCCAGCTTGCTGCAGCCGACACCCGTTGTGCGTGCTGCGGGGCGGAGCGTGTCGTCCAGCTGCTGGCAGCGCGACACCGCGTGTGTGCCGCGCTGCGGGCCGGAGCTGCCGTTCCAGCTGCTGCAGCCGAACGCGGTGGTGTGACGTGCTGACGGGGGCGGACTGTCGTCCAGCTGCTGCAGCGACACGCCGTGGTGTGCCGCGCTGCGAGGCGGAGCTGCCGCTTCCATGCTTGTGCAGCCGAACCCGTTGTGCCGTGCTGCGGGCGGAAGCTGCCCGTCCAGCTGCTGGAAGCCGTCCACCCGTCGTGTGACGCGCTGCGGGGTGAGAGCTGCCGTCCAGCTGCTGCACGCCGACACCCGTGGTGTGACGTGCCTAGCGGGGCGGAGCTGCCGTCCAAGCTGTTGCAGCCGTCACCCGTGTGTGACGTGCTTGGCTGGGGCGGAGCTGTCGTCGCAGCTGCTGCAGAGCCGACACCGTGTGTGCGCGCTGCGGGGATGGAGCTGTCGTCCAGCTGCTGGCATGCCGACACCGCCGTGTGTGGCCGTGCCTGCGGGGTGGAGCTGCCGTCCAGCTGTTCTGCAGCCCGCACCGTGTGGTGCCGCGCTGCGCTATCGCTCTGCCGCGCCTGGCTGGCAGCTGGCTGGTCTGGTTGGCGCTGGTTTGCTTGCTGCGCTTCAGGTGGCACACTGAGCTGCAGGGTATCTCGATCATTACCGCCAGAGACTGGATCCACTCATTCGATTGGCAGCTGTTAGGACTTTCATACCGCTCCGTCTGCAGTGTAAATCTATACCATGTGATGCTGGCCGCGCGAGGGTTAGTGCGTCAGAGTGGACGGATGAGGGGCGGTAACTCATTCGGATATCTTGCGGGCGCAATTGTGTTGATTGATCTTGGCTAGATTGGTGGTAAGCATCTGCATATTATTAATGCCGTTGCTTGTGATTCTGCGGTCTGTCCGCCCCATGATTGGTTTGGTGAAGGAAAATGAATGGCTGCTGGCAGTCCGTGGTCTCTAGTCCTTGGATTCGTTTTGGTTGACATGTAGTCTTTTGCAAGCTATTTATTTTTGAAGCAGAGAGAACAAATGAAAACAAAACTTTCTGAGTTTTGTTTCTCTGAATTTTCTCTGAGAGAACTCTTTGAGTTTTGCGTCTCTCTGAGTTGGGAGTCAGAATGTCAAAGTGTCTCTCTGAGTCGGGAGTCAGAGTGTCAAAGTGTCTCTCTGAGTCGGGAGTCAGAGTGTCAGAGCTTCTCTCCTGAGTCGACTGGAGTTCAGAGTGGTCAGAGCGTCTCTCTGAGTCGGGAGTCAGAGTGTCAGAGTGTCTCTCTGAGTCGGGAGTCAAGTGTCATAGTGGCCGAAGGTGTGTCCTCTCTTGAGTCGGGAGTCAGAGTGTCAGAGCTTCTCTCGAGTCGGGAGTCAGAAGTGTCAGAGTGGTCTCTATGAGTCGGGAGTCAGAGTATCAGAGTGTCAGAGTACTCTTCTGTAATCGGAAAGTCAGAGTGCCAGAGTGTCTTCTCTGAGTTTGGGATGTCTAGAGTGTCAGAGCGTCTTCTCTCTGAGTCGGAGTCAGAGTGTCAGAGTGTTTTTCTCTGAGTCGGAGTCCAAGTGTCAGAGTGTTCTCCCTGAGTCGGGAGTCAGAGTGTTAGAGCGTCTCTCTGAGTCGGAGTCAGAGTGTCAGAGCGTCTCTCTGAGTCGGGAGTCAGAGTGTCAGAGTGTCTCTCTGAGTCGGGAGTTAGAGTGTTAGAGCGTCTCTCTGAGTCGGGAGTCAGAGTGTCAGAGTGTCTCTATGAGTCGGGAGTCAGAGTATCAGAGTGTCAGAGTATCTCTCTGAGTCGGGAGTCAGAGTGTCAGAGTGTCTCTCTGAGTCGGGAGTCAGAGTGTAGAGTGTTCTGTCTGAGTCGGGAGTCCAGAGTGGTCAGAGTGTCCTCTCTGAGTCGGGGAGTCAGAGGTATCAGAGCGTCCTCTCTGAGTCGGGAAGTCAGACATGTCAGTGTCTCCCTGAGTCGGGAGTCAGAGTGTCAGAGCGTCTCTCTGAGTCGGGAGTCAGAGTATGATAGCGTCTCTCTGAGTCGGGAGTCAGAGTGTCAGAGTGTCTCTCTGAGTCGGGAGTCAGAGTGTCAGAGTGTCTCCCTGAGTCGGGAGTCAGAGTATCAGAGTGTCTCTCTGAGTCGGGATTCAGAGTGTCAGAGCGTCTCTCTGAGTTGGGAGTCAGAGTGTCAGAGTGTCTCTCTGAGTCGGGAGTCAGAGTGTCAGAGCGTCTCTTCTGAGTCGGGAAGTTCAAGAGTATGATAGCGTCTCTCTGAGTCGGGAGTCGAGTGTCCAGAGTGTCTCTCTGAGTCGGGAGTCAGGTGTCAAGTGTCTCCCCTGAGTCGGGAGTCAGAGTATCAGAGTGTCTCTCTGAGTGGGATTCAGAGTGTCAGAAGCCGTCTCTCTGAGTTGGGAGTCAGACCGGCGTCAGAAGTGTCTCTCTGAATCGGGAGTCAGAGTGTCCAGAGCGTCTCTCTGAGTTGGGGAGTCAGAGTGTCAGAGTGTTCTCTGAGTCGGAGTCAGAGTGTCAGAGCTTCTCTTGAGAGCAAATCAGTGTGTCGGGCTGGTTTGTTGGCACAGCAAGCCAGCCAAGGACCACGTTATGTTTTATGTGTGTGTGTGTGTGTGTGCTGTGTGGTGGTGTGTGTGTGTGTGTGTGTGTGTGTGTGTGTGTGTGTGTGTGTGTGTGTGTGTGTTGTGTTTTAGGATCGCGACAAAGAGTTGAGACGCCTCTGAGGACTTAGTAATGTCGCGACCCCCCCCCTCCGCTCCGTGGCAGCTAAGGCGCGCCATCTGAACCCCTTGACCTCCAGTACAGTGTACACCATCACTCATTGGTCATGACCATATGTTGGTACTTGGTAAACGACCATATGTCAAGTAATCATTATCATAAAACATGTTTTACTCAGAATGAAGATGATGGATGTAATGGATTCCAGGTGGACCGTTTAACGGAGTCCAGATTGGCACACGTGGACATGAGAACTTTGATCAATTTCATGGAAGCTCTTTGCGAGATTGGAGAAGATGAAGCATATTTTACTGAATTCTCCTCTGTATAATAGTTGTTCAATGCTGCTACGTATCGACCAGATTTGTAACAACGTTTTTTTAATCGATTCAAGTCTGAATCAACAGTCGAAGAACTGACTCGACTCTTGAATCAAGTGCTTTTCCAAACAAATGAATCGACTCGACTCTTGACTCAAATGCTTCTTATAAAAATTGAATCGACTCGACACTTGACTCAAGTGCTGTTTTACTAAATTAAATTGAATCGAGTGAAGAAAAAAAACATGTTTGAGTTGGCTCAATTTGACTCTCATCCATGATTTGACTAAGCGTCATTAGTTGAATCATTACTTGATGTTGACCGGGGAGCGGGATTGGCAGCAGAATCGTATTTTATGTAGTATAAACTTGTTTTTTATCTCGGGGGGGGGGGGGCGGCACCAGTGACCCCCTTGGCTATGTCTCTGTTGTAACAGACTCTAGTTTGTTTGAGTCGACTCAAGCATGAATCACAGCCACAGAACGTACTCGAAAATCTTGTTTCAAAAGCTATTTCAAACAAATTGAATCAACACGAGTTTGGACTCAAGTGCCAATTGAGTACCGACTTGACTAATGAATCATCCAAAAATGTCCGACTCATGAGTCGATTCATGACTCAACTCTGAGTCGACTACAAGCCTGTATCAGACACATACCAATATTACCAATATTAATTGATCTGTTTTGCGATACGGGAGCACTGGTGGATCCAGGGGGGGCATTTAGGGCCATGCCCCCCCAAAGGCTAAAGTGGCCTGTTTGCCCCCCGCCAAAAAAAAAACGATCAAGCCTCATAACAAAAAGCGATCGGTAATAATGTTTAATGGCTTTGCCTCTGGTCCATAACTACAAGTTTCGATGGAAACCAACAACAGGTCAATATTACAAATAACAGAAAGAATGCAGTTGCCAGGCCAATAAACGCAAAATTTTTCCGCCGCTCCGCGGCGCAATTTACACCGAATATATTATATGGGTTTACAAATCGTGCGTTCCCATGCCATTTGTTTTTATGTTGCTACTTTTTTATATTATTGTTCTAAATAGTTGTCGCTTTTTTTAACACTTTTTTTAACCACACTTTTAAACGCAAAATACATTTTTAGAGGTACGCAATTATACCAATGTGACGCAATTGAATGAGAATGCATATCCAGGCAGGGGTGTTAAGAAGTGCGATCATGATAGATAAAGTGGCGCCAGAAAAATACCATTTCAAGTTTGCTCGGGCCGAAAAGGCATTCTGCAGCAAAAGTGTTTTACTTTTGCCCCTGGACAGGTCGTAGGGGCCCCTGGCTAGACCGAAGGGGCCTGGTCGAGTGAGAAGGGCCCAACAATGCTGAATGGGACCTAGCCAGGAGAGAGTGTCCCCTCTGGTCATGGGGTCACGGGGCCATTTGTTTCGGCCAGATTTTGAATCCGGCGCTACTCAAACCGTTTATATACCAGTCCTGATCCAGGGCAACTACTTAAATTTTTGCGCCACTACGCGGGCGCAATTATTTAAGACTTGTAGGTCTTGGACCTAAACAATATTCCAAGCTAGTATGGCTTATTCCAAATTAGTGTCAATGGTTCTTGATTCTTCAATAGCTAATTCCCCAGCTAAAAAATGGCAGGCCCATGCAATACATGGTCATATCTGGCATTCTCCATCTTCTAACGTGGGCTTTATCGTTTTGTTTGGCCCTTTAACGCTTGGAAAGGGTTCGCCAACACACTGGTGGATTCAAGGGCGCATCCGGCGCATGCCAGCAACCCCCACAGGAATTTGGGTGCAATTAAAATACAAGTATGCCCCCCCACGCGTTCCTGTAGCTGGAGGCGTGAAATCAATGATCTTGATAGAAAACTCAGGGATAGTTTACCATTTTGGCGGGGTGTGTGTGCCTTTACATAACATTTACATTTTTGCGTTTACAATAGAATTTAGTCGTAAAAATTGCCGCTTAGCTGCAGTCGAAATCCAGTCAAAAACTCGACAATTTCGCGTCGGCTATCGGGCAAAGTTTCGCAATCGCAATGTACAAATTTTGGCAAGTTAATTTCATTCAGTGTCTTTGCAGAGGCAATCGCCTAATCTTCTGTGTTTTTTTTCAGGCAAACCGGTCAAAATTTCGCAGCCGGCTTGGTGCGGCGGCTATAACTTTATAACATAAAATAGTACCTATTTATACATGGAAATCCTAATGTGTCTTGCAGAACCAACCGCCCTATATTTCTTGGGTTTTATTAGCGGCAAACCTGTTATTTCGTTGCCGCTTCGTGCGCTGAAATACTTTTATATATAACATAGACAAGAAGTAATCTATTATATAAACTTGGAAATCTATGTTGAAATGCTGCAAAGCTTAAATACGCACATATTTGGTATGTCATTTCAGCAACAGCCACTGGAATATGTCGGCACGCCCTTGCAAATGGGTATGAGATAAACGTTATTATTTACTATATGTGTATCGCTATATTTCGTAGCATATATGCTACGGAATATCGTGTTTTATGTTTTCGGCCTCTAAAAAATGAATTTGTATAACTCAAGATACAAAATAAGGTGAACGGCCAGAATCCGAGGAGAAAAAATGGGGTACCTTTTTGCAACCCCCCCCCCCCAAAGCCGACGGCTGGATCCGCCAGTGTACGGGAGACGGGACGGGAACAGAACGGTTGTTCGTCATGGTCATCAAGGTCATGGTCAGAACAGCAAAGCTGTAAGCACCATCCAACTTGAAAACTGAAAACATGTTTCGCGTTGCGATAGCAAGAGGGCATCACTTACCCCATCCCTTTTTTAAAGACAGTAGTATTCTGTCCTTTTCACCGATTAGGCAATTATTTTACTTAGTAGGAAAACAATCAGCTAGTAACCAGACTTGTGCCTGGATCCCGAAGTTGGATCTGGAATCCCAGTGGATCCCACGGCATAAAATGCATGAAGATCTTGGATCCCAGTGGATCCCTCTGCGTCAAATGCATGAAGATATGGGATTCTCCTGGATCCCTTGGTGTAAATTGTAGATCACACGGCATATAATATATCAGGATCTGGGATGTTTGTGGATCCCTCGACTTACTGGGATCCTGGATCTGTTGTCTCATGTGCATCCCGTGACACAGTACAGAGAGATCCGGATCTCAGCAAGATTCCGGGATCCAGGCACATGTCTGGCCTTACCATATTATACAATATTGATGCCAAATGCTCTGATGCCAAATGCTCTGATCTGATGATCCCAGTGGATCCCTCAGCATAAAATACATGAAGATCTGGGATCCTCCTGGATCTCTAGGCGTAAATTGTAGATCACACGGCATATAATATATCAGGATCTGGGATGTTTGTGGATCCCTCGGTTTATCGTGTACCTGGATCTGGTGTACCATGTGGATCCCGGGACACAGGACACAGATATTCAGATCTCAGCTGGATCCCGGGATCCAGGCGCATGTCTGCTAGTAACAATGTCCTTTAAACAGCTAAAATGTCATATATCTCGATAAAACAGCATGCTTTTGTTCGTCTCCTCAATCTTTCTAAACACCTTTCAGACGCAGAAAAGCAGGTATCGGTCTTGTTTGACCAGTCAGATGTGGTCACCGTCAACCGTGTGCAGAAATCTAAGACTTTTGACGATGACATCCACCTATCGGTTTACCGGTCATATCAGGGAGACTCACACCTCTCAGACTTACAATGCAGGCCCTCCACACCACCCTCCTCCCGAGTCTGACCGACCTCCTCCTCCCCGCGTCCGACTAGCCTCCCTTTCATACCTAAACACCCCATTCCCATGTCCGACTTTCTCCGCCGTCTTTCGACCCCGACTGACCTTCTCTCCGTAGATGTTGACGTCGCTGAAGGGGTTGACGGCGATCAGAATGTCGCCGATGTAGGTGTAGATCTGGCCGGCCCTGTACCGCTGCTGCAGCTGCTCCACGAGGACGTCCTCCGTCAGCCGCTCCAGCGACGCCAGGTCGTCCACGAAGATTCGCTGCAGCTTGGAGCGCCGGTCCGTCTTAAGACGGCCCTGTTTGGTGGTGATCTCCGGCTTCTGCACCGTCCTGCCGCCCGTCTTACTGACGTCACGGACCAGGTCACGCAGCTGGACTCGCACCTGGGGGACAGGGAGGGAGGACAGGTCAGGTCACGCCAGCTATAGGTACCTGCACCTGGTGGGTAGGTCAGGGGTCAGTTCAGGTCATGCAGTTGGACTCGTAACTGGGTGGTTAGCTGATGGGATGTCATGTAAAGAAACGCTGAGGTTTGGAGTCAAGAATGCTCCTAATCAACCTCGTCCACAACCATCCCGTTTTCGTATGTAATAGACGGTGAGTGAGCCCTATCAGGCGTATTTTTCCCTCGGTCTATTGTTTTCGCAGCGATGAAGATTGCTTCGTAAACACTCGAACTACCAATTGCCACTTGCGGTAGGGAAACGACGTTGCAAACAGTTTAGGTGTATGACTACCGATAGTCCACTGGGCTAAAACCGACTGACCATTACGAGTTTAACGAAGCTGGAGCGTGTCATGAAGACAAATAGTGGCAGTGTAGCAATGCAGAACGTTAGGTAGAAGCATGGCAGCGAAGTGTTAATGTCAGCAGGGAGGATTCACAAAGCTAGCGTTGTTAGACAGCCGCGGCAGTTGACCAAGGCGGAACAACAGATGTAGGTGTGGTAACAAAGCGTTAAATGCCATCAGGGTAGACTCACATAGTCGACATTGTTGGGCACCAGCTTCAGGAACGGATGTTCGACACGAACGGCTCGCGAATTAAGGGACCTCTTCTCGAAAGTCTGGATGAGGCAGGCATGCTGACGAAGTCGTTGAAATGGAGGGACTCCCAGTCGGGCAGGTCCCGCGTATCACAAAGTCGGGGAGGTTCCGGGAATCCCTGGGGACGGCCATCAGTCACGGTGTCAGACCTTCAGGGAACAGAGAAGGGTTACGGGAATCACTGGACGGGCAAATCAACGCGTTCCAGACTTCAAGGGACGAGGGAGGGTTCCGGGGAAATCTGGGGACGGCACAATGGCGATGTCAGACCTCAGGGACTGGGAAGCTGGGGACGGCACATCACGGCTGTCGAGCACTTCAGGGAGACGGATGCGAGTTAAAGAGTAATCCCGGGGAATTCCAGGACGGGCACCATGGCGATGTCCAGACTTCAGGACGAGGGGAGGGTGGAGTCCGGCACATCGTGGGGGGGGGCACCTCCGCGTGTCAGAATCAAGAGGTCCGGGTCCGGGAAATCTGGGGACAGGGCACATTACGGTGTCCAGACTTCAGGGACGGGGGGGGGGTCGGAATCTGGGGAGGCCACATACGTACGAGTGTCAGCTTCAAGGGTCGGGGGGGGGGGGTCCGGGGACTGGGGACGCGGCACATCACGGGTCAGACTCAGGGTCGGGGGAGGGTTCCGGGGAATCTGGGGACGGCCACATCACGGTGTCATACTTCAGGGACGGATGCGAGTTCAGGGTTCCCGGGGAATCCAGGGACACCCACACAGATACGTCAGAGTGCGTCCCTCACACGGTGATAGCATGTAACGTGTATGGTTGTTTTCGTGACGGTTGCAGGTTTCATGGAATCTGAGACAGGAACAAATAGATGTAACACTGGTATTATGGTATGATACTGGTATAGATGTAACACACAATGGTAGCTTATTGGTCGTGGGAATTCAAAGTTGGGAGTTGCGAGACAGTATTTAAGCATTGCTTTACATACACATGGGAATGTTTCTGATAATGTGGCCAGGGTAGGTCAACATTGATTGCTTTTATACATATTTATCATATTCGGGGTGGGCTTAAACGTAAGGCCAAAGCATGATGTAAACAAATCCATCCCATCGGTTTATCTTACACGTCACACTCAACACTGCTCTACAATACTTGTCGAATTATGACGTCACTTGCCTGGAAGAGCGCCCTCATTGGATGGATGTCGACCAATGGCGGCTCTGCGTCGGCCAGCTCGATGGCGGTGATGCCCAGTGACCATACGTCACACCTGACGTCATAGCTGTAGTCGTACTGCTGCTCGCACGCGATCACCTGAAGACGAGCGAATACGCGTCAATTAGCAGATGTTGGTGCAATTGTTTGGTGCAGATAATTCATTGTTGATGCAGATGCTGGTGCAACAGACGGCACGGATTAATGATGCTGTTTTGTACTTATCGATCTTTATATTATTGACTTAACAAATGTAGACACTTATCGAGGTTTATTTCCATTGATGGAAAAGTGAAATGTAAAATACAAGCCTGCTATACTAAACATTGGTGTGTATTTTACGCTTAGCGCTTGTTTATGGCGATTTCAACAAGAATTAATTCAAAACACTGTCAGATTTGCAATCAATCATTGAACAAATCAAGCACAATCTATTTCAAAATAAAACTCGCATTAGAACGAAGAAGTGCGAAAAGTGTACAAATGCGAACTGTCGTCTTACCTCAGGTGCCATCCAGTAGGGCGTTCCGACCGAGGTGTTCCTGCGTCCGAGCGTAGCGGCCATGTGGGAGGAGACGCCGAAGTCGACCACCTTGACCCGCCCCTCCTCCGTCAGCAGAATGTTGTGCCCCTTCACGTCGCGGTGCATACAGTGGTTCTGGTGCAGGTAGAGTAGCGCCTGTCCGTCGGGCGGAGGGGAGGGGGGTTAGACAACGAACACGAACAGACCTAATAGCAATGCCTGCCCGCCGGGCGGGGCGGAGCGGAGAGCAGGTTTCATTTAAGACAGGAAGAAGTCGGGAAGCCCGTAAGAGATGGTGTGCAGAAATGCTTCAGTGATGATGGCACCGCTGATAAATTGCAGTGTTTGAGTTATTATAGGTAATGGTTTCTGGGTTGTGCTTTCGTAACTGAAAACGAATGAGCTGCCAAGACGTAAAAACGATGGTTGGACTTGTGGAAAGTCGCAGAAGCATAGTTATAATATTTCTCCGTTTGAAGAACCTATCAGGACTTTAGCAAGTCATATGTGATCATTACAATAACAACGGATCACTGCAAACGGTATAGCCGTGTCGCACTCGTAATCCGCCACAAACTAGCCCATCCATCACCATTGACGCCGGTGAATCGCGTCGCGGCGTACTCACATCGATTGTCTCTTTAATGATGTAGGCGATCTGCAGTTCTGTGAGCGTCTGCCCCACCCTGGCCAGGGTCTGGACCAGATCCGTCACCGACCCCCCGCTGCACAGCTGAGGTCACAGGGGACAGTGTCAGGTCACAGGGGACAGTGTGAGGTCACAGGGACAGTGTCGTCACAGGGACAGTGTGAGGTCACAGGGGACACGTGTGAGGTCACAGGGGACAGTGTGAGGTCACAAGGGGACCAGTGTTGGAGCTCCACTGGGAACAAGTGTGAGGTCACAGGGTACAGTGTGAGGTGACGGGGGACAGTGTGAGGTCACAGGGGAACATGTGAGGTGACGGGGGACAGTGTGAGTCACAGGGGACAGTGTGAGGTCACAGGGGACAGTGTCAGGTCACAGGGGACAGTGTGAGGGTCACAGGGACGTGTGAGGTCCACCAGGGGAAAGTGTGAGGTCCAACAGGGGAACAGTGTGAGGGTCACAGGGGAAGTGTGAGTCACAGGGGACAGTGTGAGGTCACAAGGGACAGTGTGAGGTCACAGCGGACAGTGCGAGGTGACAGGGGACAGTGTGAGGTCCAATCGGGGCAATGTGTCAGGTCACAGGGACAGTGTGAGGCTCACAGGGGAACAGTGTGAGGTCACAGGGGACAGTGTGAGGTCCACAGGGGACAGTGCGTGAGGTCCACAGGGACAGTGTCAGGTCACGGGACAGTGTAGGATCAACAGAGGACAGTGTGAGTACAGAAAGTGCGCGCTCCAGGGGCCATGTGGAGGTCAACAGGGGACAGTATGAGGTCACAGGGACAGTGTGAGTCACAGGGGACAGTGTGAGGTCAAACGGGGACAGTGGAGGTTGCGGGGACAGTGTGAGGTCACAGGGACAAAGTGTCAGGTTCACACGGGGTACAGTGTGAGGTCACAGGGGACAGTGTGAGGTTCACAGGCACATGTGAGGTCACAGAAGGGGAGGTGTGAGGTCACAGGGGACAATGAGAGGTCACAGGCACACGCTGTAGGTCCAGGGGCCAAGTGTAGGCTCACAGGGGCAGTGTGATGTCACAGGGGCAGTGTGAGGTCACAGGGCGACAAGTGTGAGGTGACGGGGGACAGTGTGAGTCACAGGGACAGTGTCAGGTCACCGGGGACAGTGTTGAGTACAGGGGAAGTGTGAGGTCACAGGGCACAGTGTGAAGGTCTAACAAGGGGAATGGGTGGAGTCACAAGGGGACAATGTGAGGTCACAGGGGACATTTGTGAGGTCACACGTAGGGACAGTGGTGAAGGTCACAGAGGACACGTGGAAGGTCACAGAGGGACAGTGTGAGGTCCATCAGGGACAGTATGCCCGGTCACAGGGGCGTGCGCAGGGTGACAGGGGACAGTGTGAGGTCACAGGGGACAGTGTGAGGTCACAGGGCAGTGGTAAGGTACAGGGACAGTGTGAGGTCACAGGAGACAGTGTGAGGTCACAAGGGACAGTGTGAGGTCCACAGAGGACGTTGTGAGGTCACAGGGACAGTGTGAGGTCACAAGGGACAGTATGAAGGTCACAGGGGACAGTGCGAGGTGAACAGGGACAGTGTGAGGTCACAGGGGACAGTATGAGGTCACAGGGGACAGTGTGAAGTCACAGGGGACAGTGTGAGGTCACAGGGGACAGTGTGAGGTGAGGTCACGGGGGACAGTGTGAGGTCACAGGGGACAGTGTGAGGTCACAGGGGACGTGTGAGGGTCACAGGGACAGTGTGAGGTCACAAGGGACAGTGTGAGTCACAGGGACAGTGCGCAGTGGACAGCGGGACAGTGTGAAGTCACATGAGAACCAGTGTGATGTACAGGGGCAGTTTGAGTCAAAGAAGACAGTGTGAGGTCACAGGGATACGTGTGAGTTCAAGGGGAAGTTGAGGTCACAGGGACAGTGTGAGGTCACAGGGAAGGGTGAGGTCACAGGGAACAGTGTGAGGTCACAGGATGTGTGACGCGTCACAGGGACCAGTGTGAGGTCACAGGGATAGTGTGCAGGTTACAGGGGAACAGTGTGAGGTACAGGGGACAGTGTGAGGTCACAGAGGACAGTGTGAGGTCACAGGGGACAGTGTGAGGTCACAGGGGATAGTGCGAGGTCACAGGGGACAGTGTGAGGTCACAGGGGATAGTGTGAGGTCACAGGGGACAGTGCGAGGTGACAGGGGACAGTGTGAGGTCACAGGGGACAGTGTGAGGTCACAGGGGACAGTGTGAGGTCACAGCCCTAGTAGCACGCATTACTTTCACGACGTTGTGACAACGTTTTCACGACGTAATTACGTCGTATGAACGTTGTCCTGACGTTGTCAACGTTGCCATGACGTTGCGACAACGTTATGTGCTACTAGGGAGGGGACAGTGTGAGGAACAGCTCCGCTATACATTTGAGGAACGCCGCAGGGCAGTGTCAGAGAAGAATTATGACCCCGATGTTCAGAAACCTCCGGGTGTAAATATGCCACAGAAACTACTTCACTGTAACGGTATGCATACGCACACTTATTAACAGGCGAAGTTTCGACATCCATCCTCTCTAATGTCTGTATTTATGTCGATATAGAAAGTGGAGAAAAGCGGACGTTACGAAGCTCTTAAGAACTTATATTCAGCTTGCCCTGTCATTCAACTTCCGAAAGGTGATTTAATGGCTATCTGCAGTTGAAAAACTAATCCGGAGTTTGTAAAGGTGCTATATTCCCTTTAATGGACCATGACAACCAATCACTCAGTTAATGACAGCCATTCAGTCAATTAATGACAGCCATGGTTTCAGATGAATATATTTTTTACACTAGATATCGCGACGGATCTATTGCATATCCGACAATCTGCTCCTGGGTAGATAATACGCCTTTTTGTGTGAAATAAGCAAACTCTGACTAGCATCACATCATGGTACAGTATCCGTATAGCCTTATAGGTTATCGATAGCGAGTCCAGTCTCGTCTTCGTCTCGTCTTCGTCTCGTCTTCGTCTCGTCTTCGTCTCGTCTTCGTCTCGTCTCGTCTCGTCTCGTCTTTCGTCTTCGTCTTCGTCTCGTCTTCGTCTCGTCCTTCGTCTCGTCCCTTGTCCCTTTCCGTCCCGTCCCGTCCCGTCCCGTCCCGTCCGTCCCGTCCGTCCGCCCGTCCCGCCCGTCCCGTCCCGTCCCGTCCCGTCTCGTCCCATCCCTTCCGTCCCGTCCCCGTCCCCGTCCCCGTTCCCGTCCCGTCCCCGTCCCGTCCCCGTCCCGTCCCCGTCCCGTCCCCGTCCGTCCCCGTCCCGTCCCACATTACGTTTATTACCGTCCCATCCCGAGCAGGACCGAGCTGGCTCGTACTGGACTGGCTCGGATGGATATATAGCCGACAATCCCTAACGGTACTGTGGGGTCGCATTATGACCGGTACGAGCGTCACTAGAGCTGACATATTTTATATTTTCAAGACCCGTTTCCTAAACCGTCCTTTGTGGTAAAGCTTACAGTAGCACGAGGTGCTTAAATATAAAGCTTAATCTTAAAGAAACATTGTATTTAAAACATAAAGCAAAGACTGAATATCAGTAAAATTGCATGGCTTCATATTTGAACACCAAATAATGCCTTTCATAACGTATATTTGTTTTTGTCTTAACATAACTTTGAAGTAATTCGCGAATTGACTAATGACTGTAAAGAGTACACGACTCACGAACAATCTTCAAAGAAACCCTGACACGACAACAGCGTTAGCAAAGTCACGCCACAGTGACAGCTGAAACGTAAACGAAATGGCAGCAGAATCCAAACGTAATGGCAGCAGAATTCCTCGGCCAGTGGGCTCGGGGATCTCAAAGCTGCAGCTCTAACAGCTCTAAGCACCTCAGTAGAACCGGTGCAGCCGAGATCTCTCCGTCACGAACTATCAGACAGGGCAGTGCAGTGCAGGGCAGGCCAAAAGACCACTGCTCTTAAGTATAAATGAAGTACATGTATAGTCAGTTTAAACTTTCGAAGCGATTTTATACAGATGTTAGTGACGTTACATGACGTTAGTGATTTGTGTAAAAGTTAATTTCACCGACACGTTTGCAGAATAAGCTACATCGTCGGAGTTATTCCACGAAATTGTCTCCATCTGGCCTCGATGCGTCCAGCATTGGAGAACGGTGTGATTTAATGCCGTTGAAAGCCGTGGAGCTTTGCCTCAAGATTGATGTGTACTGTGAGGGCCAAGTGAGAAACCTGAAGCTTCCCGCAAATGTCATTTATGCTTAACTCCTGGAATTGGATGTCTGTTCTGTGACGTCAGTTGCTGTTGAAAGGGAAGAACGTCACGGTGGTGTAACAAGTTCAACGCTTTTATTATCAAACACTTTTTTTAGGCAAATAACAGTGCTGATTTTCAGCACTGGTCTGTTTTGCACCTGAAACAATACTAGGCGATATGATGATCAATTGATCATGATATAATAATAAACATACGCGGCGCCGTACCCATACAATTCAGGCGTGGATCCAGAATTTCGGTCAAGGGGGGGGGGGCGCCACATCCAAAAAGTTGCTCCTTCCGGGTGTGCCCTACGGGCGCACCATGGGCGCGACCCAGCTCAGTGGGGGGGGAGGAGGGCCTATGCGCCCCTCGTCCGCGCCTGCATTTCCTTACGTCCAATCGTCTTAATTAAATGCAAAACTCGTATTGAATACACCTGTAAAATCGTCTGAAGATATTCTTAATGCAAAAAAAGATCACAACACCTAATGAAAAGTGCACTTGTGTTCTCACACCACTTACTAACAATCATATCAACATAAACATACCAGGCAGCTAACTTAGACCAGTAAAGCGCCGAAGTTGGCGATGAACGAGCGAGCGCAAAAGAAATG
Organism: Semibalanus balanoides; assembly: GCA_014673585.1. Lineage (NCBI taxonomy): Eukaryota > Metazoa > Arthropoda > Thecostraca > Balanomorpha > Balanidae > Semibalanus > Semibalanus balanoides. The sequence continues at coordinate 51,052 of VOPJ01001082.1, forward strand.
TATGGTGAAATTCAACTTAATCGGGCAAGTAGCTTCTGAGATACAAAAAGGGGTGCACTCGTGCTGCGCCACCCCACCCCTGAATTGTGGGAAAGTGGCGGCTGAGAGGTCCTTAACCACACACCAAATTCGAACACAATCGGTTCAATCGCTTCTGAGATATAGAATAGGGACGTGCACGTGCGCACGTGTAGAGGCCCGCACCCTTCACTTATAGAAAAGCGGCGGCTGAGGGGTCCCTAATCACGCACCAAATTGGAACACAATCGGTTCAGCCGTTCCTGAGATATAGAATATGGGTGTGCACGTGCGCACGTGCAGAGGTACCCCACTCCTGACTAGTGGAAAAGCGGCGGCTGAGGGGTCCCTAGCCACACGCCGAATTCGAACACAATCAGCCTAGCCGTTGCAGAGTTTTTGCGACACAACACCTTTCAACACCCCTCACGAGCCATGCGCTGTGGTAGTTACCCACATGAGTCGGCACTGGTATCAAACAGGGTAGGTTGGATGGGGCTACGCAGCAAAGCAGTCCGTTTGTCAATCGGACATGCGGTTGCAAAGATACAAGCTTCTCAAAAGCGTCGCCACGGGTTGGGTCGGGTCGGGTCGGGTCGCTCATAATACGATTTTTCACATATACCATGTGAGGACGAGCGAGCGCGAAGCGCTCGCTCGTAATAAAGACTGAATTCATTTTCATGACCCATTGGCAAATCAAAAATCAAGCACCACAGCCATTCATATATCATCAAGCCATTCTAAAAATTATAGATATCGCACCAGCCATGAGAAGGGACGCGACTCGTACCAATCGTAGTCACGAGTCAGAGTAGACCTCCGATCACCACCTGTGTCCAATCTGTCCCACCCAGCAGCGTGACTCGCCCGCGCGACATCACAGCTGCTGACAGTGGCGGTCGTCCGACCGGCCGGGCCGACCGGACCGGGACGGCCTGGGACGTCAGCTCAGAGTCGGACGTGTTTCACTTTCCCGACGGCTCAGCTGTCACCTTCGATGACAGCCGCCGCCACGGGAGAGACGCCAGCTGCCGCCGCCACTGCCACGCGCCGCTTCTGCCGCCGCTTCTGCCGCCACTTCTGCCGCCGCCGCGCCGCCTCCGTAGCCGGCTTCAAGCGCCGAGCGTCAGCTCCGGAGCACTGCTCCGGAGCACTGCCGCGACTCCACGAGCGTCAGCCACGCAGCGTCACGCTCCGAGCGTAGCTCCGAGCGTCCAGCTGCCCAAAAAGGCGGGGTCCCAAAGCCCCCCATTCCCCCCCGGAAAAAAGCCCCCGGGGGTTTCCCAGCCCCGATACCGAAGAAACTGCTCCCTGAACAACGGTGTCCTCGCCGAGCTGACGAGCTCCGAGCAGCAAGCGGTGGGGCCGAGTGGTGCACCACAGGCCGGCCACCAGCCACAAGCCGCGCGCTGCCCAGGAGTGCACGTTTGTTTTCGTCGCGCCGAGATGCGATCAGATGCGGCGAGGTGTGACGAGATTGTGACGAAATTTGACGAAGTGTGACGGAGATGTGACGAAAATGTGACGCGGTGGTAGAGGCGGTGGATGGACGAGCGAGTGTGGCGCGGTGCAGCAGCGGCCCGCACGTGTCGAGGAGGACGAGACCTGCCATCCCGGACAGGACCCGTCATCATAGTACGAGACCTATCATCTTCACGGGAAACGACGTCGACATTTGTGGTGACGGCGAATCGAGGACAGGACAGCCAGCCCCGACCCGGCTGGGTGGAGTCGCCGCTATGAGAGGCGCGACCTGGGCCGGTCCGGACCGTTCACCGGTCGTATCTGGGTCTCTGAGGCCACAGGAAGCTGTCCGTTCCGGGTGTCTGCCCCTGATGGAGTGGCCGCGCCGCCCTGCCAGGCGCCACCGGCGCAGCGGTGAAAAACGCCTGCTTCCGAGACGACTCGCTGGGACACAGATAGAGACGATTCTGATCACATTCTTCACGGTCCGAACTCCGAAGGCATGGCCACTATGCATAACTATGTCCTCAGTATGATTCCTCTACTACTCAGTCGTCAGTAGTCCGCTGTGGCTGAGCAGCAGCCGTCCGTCCCGATCTCATGAACCGAACCTCATGCAGCGACCGATCCACACAGCCATCGGCTTCAACGGACCAGCGCACCTATGGCGAAACGGATGACCGTTGCAGTGCGCTTCAATAATTCACAGTTAGAATAGCTCGTCAATTCAGCTTTATCGACGTCCTAACCACTGCACCGTTTCGACCGGCCGCAGCTGACTCTGGCAGACACGTAGCTCATTCGATTGCTGCAACGTCAGCTCTGCATTAGAACTCCTGATTCAGCCACACCTGCTGTGTGACTTCTGTAGACCTGCCGCTACATTGTCTGTCGTCTCGGCAGTGACGGATGCAGCTGCGCCTGCCAGCTGGTCCCATGTGTTGGTACGCGCGGTAGCCTCGCTGACAAACAGGAGCTGTGTCGCGCACAGCTGCGGCTTCCGTGGGGAGCTGCATATGCAATGTCTGACGAGCCTCGGATGGCTGCCGTGGAGCTGCAGCGTCAGAGCTGCGCCCCCCCCCCTGCAGCAGGGGGCCGTGTGTCGGTAGCCGGCGCGGCTTTTGCCAATGGAGTGGCGTACGGAAGGCTGAGGACGCAACTGCAGTTAACGCGCTGCGGTCGCTGGGAGTAAGACTGGCGGCGCTGTGACGCGGGTGCTGTGACGCTGTGTGGTGATGCATGTGACTGCTGCTGACGCCAATCAAGGGTAGCTCGTTAGTCCGTTAACCGCCGCCCTCAGCTGTCAGCCGGCCAGGCCCGCTCGGCCGCGCTGAGTTCTCCTTGTTCCCAGATTGGGCGTGGAAGCGCCGAGGGGGCGGGGCGGGGCGGGAACGCTGACCGTGTGTTGGGTACGTTTGAGTGTCGTCCCGGTGGCCGCGAGTTTATCGTTCAATTATTGGAGTCGTCGTGCTGGTGCTCGGCACATTATAGAGTCGTGTGCTGGTGCTCGGTTCATTATGCTGTCGTGCGCTGGTGCTCGGTACATTATGGTGTCGTGTGCTGGTGCTCGGTACTTTATGGTGTCGTGTGCTGGTGGGGGGGGGGGAGGGGGGTGCTGGTCAGAGCTGGGGAGCGTAGCACAGAAGCTGGTGACAGTGACAGCGACTGAGCGGCTGTCCGTGCATCCCGTCACCGATCGAAGCTAGCGGAATAATATCATAGACGGGAGTTACCGGCATAACACAGGCGGTGAGCTGATGTTGGACACACACCCACACACCCACCCGACACAGCGATGAGCGAGCACCAGCATGAGCCTGTTCCCATCGCACCTCTAACCTCCTCTAAGTTGCTCCAACTTGCTCCAGTAGTAGTATTTAACACAGAGCAGTTGCGGTTGGAGCAGCTTCGTGGAGGCTGGAGGCGGTTAGGGGCGCCACGGGAACAGACCCTATATCGGCACCCTGAAGTTGTGATGATGCTTACCTCCATGACGAACCACAGCTGGTCGTCGTCCCGCTTTCTCCCTGGGTGGAAGAACATGCCGTAGAACTGTGGGATGTTGGGGTGCAGGCAGAGGTCACGCAACACGAGGAACTCCTCATCGATCTCTTCAATGTTGTCGACGATGTCCTCCAGAATCTTAATCGCCACATATTTGTCTGCGAAAACAATGGTATTCATCGTAGCGAAGGAATTATTCAGCACAAAAGCGATATCTCGCCCGTTTTTGGATTTAGGGCGTCGATGCAAACTGTTTATATCGATTTTGTAAAATGACCACCTTATGGCGTAACATGCAACTCAAACTCAGTTCAATGGTGGTTTTGCAAGAGGTATTATTTGGTCTCGGATCAAACTCAGATTAGCTATACAATGTCAGAACAGGAGGCATCGCAACATCAACACTGATGACTACTAGCGTATGCAGGAATTCCATACAAAGATGGCCAGACACGCGAGACGTATCACAGTGGTCAAAGACCGCTCCATGTCAGGTGACACAAATCGTGTGTCATTCTGACACAATCGTGTGTCAGGTGGGTGAGGCGACACAAGCTGCACTTATCCGCGTCTCTGCTGAATCAGTCGAGACGCAAAGTTGACCAGCCGGCGCTGCGCTCGCTGAAACGCCATGTCTTCTCCATATGGGGGCATACTCGAGGCAATAACCTGGCCTGATCTAAGTGGTGATTGTGCAGTCGCCAGTCTGCATGGGTGCAGAGACTCCTATTCAGCTGATGGGTTCATTGCCCAATCGACTTTGAGTTTTGCTCCACCAGACTTTGCTATATTTGAACGCACTCCGATGCTGGTGAGGGAATTTTCCAGATGCAAAGCCACTAAAATGAGAACAAATCCAGCAATGAAACCACCATTTTGTCCTTCCGACTTTAACAAACTCCTCTCATGTGTTTGTGTCGCCGTGTGTCGTCCTGTGTATCCGCGCGTTGTATTCTGACCCCAACCTGACCCCAGTCTGACCCCAACCTGACCCCAGTCTGACCCCAACCTGACCCCAGTCTGAGCCAGGCTGACCCCAGTCTGACCCCGGCTGACATACCATCCTGCTCGCGGTCCTTTGCTGCGTGCACCTCGCCATAAGTGCCCTCTCCGATCAGCGTCTCTAACGAGAACCGATCACCAGGCTCCGGCAGAGAGTCGAAGTCGATCCGCTGGCTGAGACCAGCGTACGCCTGCCCCGGACTCTGCGGAGGAACAAATAACCCGGTGAGCGCAACAGGTATACACATCGGATTCTCACACCAGCAGGCGAGGTAATGAGGCAGACTGTCGGCCCACTAGAGACTTTGGTGGGTCAAAGACTGGGTCATGATACATGATAGTTTTTTAGCCAAATGACCAGGTCAGGCGCCATCATGGTGGAACGAATAGGCATGTCTTCTCATGATGGCGAGCAGTTTTGGTGAGAACGAGCGTTCCACAGTGTGATTAGTGCATGCATGACCGAATGTCTGAGGTTTTTTAGCGTCGGCTATGGTCGAATAACTACCGGCGTCACCATAAAATAGACATTTGAGGTCAGTGAGTAGCCATACTACAGCGAACGTAAATTTGATTCGGGTCATATGTCATATGCAGTATGCACTGCAGTAAATAATGCAAATATCTGTCACATACATAGATTCCAAACAGTATATTCAGCATATATAACTATGTATTCAGGTAGCAGTATATCGGCTTCATCAAGGTATCAACTTCACATCCATGACAGCAAGAAGCCATAACAGGTGAAGTACTGAGCGAACGAGGGCGGGAGGGCGGGAAACGAGGGCGGGAGCGAGCGAGGGCGGGATTCGCCTGATCTGCTACTGCGCCCGTCTGCCATGGGGATAAGATAAGCCGTGTATTCGCTGACTGCATCCAATGGTGAAAAGCAGCTCNCAGCTCGAGGAAGGTGTAGTCCGCAGTAGACGCGGCCGACTGGCCACCTGTCCGCTCGGATGGCTCAGCGTCCGGCCGAAACATGCGCCGATATTAGCTTTTTCTTAGTTAAAATTTAGATATACGTGTTAATGTTTTTTACATATTATTATTACTGCTAGCATCCTGTCCATAAGCTCAGTTGGAACCATAATGCCCATATCAATCTATCTCGATTCCTCGGTTTCACATAATTATATACTGCTCCGGGATTTGAAACGAAGCCGAATGGTAGGGATTGCTGTTACTCTGTCATGTTACTGGAATAATAAGTTTCAATAGGTGTTAAAATGACTTGTATTGATAAAATTAAGTTAAAATGATTAAATACGTAGCACGCCGAAGTTTGTGATGTGGGCACCGCGCCGGTTAGGATGTGGTCATATCAGCGACTGAGCGAAAACTTCCCAGATATTGCAATAAACCGGGCAAGAGCCGTCCGATTAAAATGTGAAAATGTATATACTTAAAGGAAAATATTAACATTTTAATTTATTATAAACAGTTTCTTGGGCTTCCGTTGTAGCATAACAATTATTTTTTTTTAATTTAAGAATTAAGTAAAACTATTTGCTTATTCAAATTTTTAAGTTTGCAAAAAAGCAAAAGACAAGTACCTATCTAATGTGATTCATGAAGGTCACTGACCATGAGTGGATCCAGAGGGGGAGGTGCCACAGGGCCATGCCCCCAAACCAACTGAAATCGGCGTAAATTTGACACATTTCCTGAGATAATAGAAAATCTAAGCAACTTTTACAATGCTAAGTTTGTTTTAAATTAGTTATTGATGCATAAGCAAGCGAAATCCGATGAGTTTTCATAATTGTGCAAGATTTATTGGGATTTGCCACCCCAAACTGGCCCAAACCAGCAGTTCTGAATCCGCCCCTGTCACTGACAACGTTGTCCTTCCCTAAGTTATATATGTAAACAAGTCATAGGGCCAGCAATGAAGCAAGTGTACCAAAATGCGTGATAACGTCCCTGATTGGTCAATGAAACAAATCGCCGACACTACCCAGCCAACAACTAACTTGGGCACTGATCGGGCACAATGGGATTAAACCATTGTGCCCGATCAGTGCCCAGGTTAATTGTTGGCTGGTTAAATAGGTCGCCTTCCAAGCGTATCGATGAGCTTCTGATGTAATTGCCAGTTGTAATTGTTTGCTATCAAAAATATCATGATTTTATCAAGCGTAGTGTTATATACAGCCAGATGCAAAACCATGCAAAACTCCTAATGTTGAAAATAAATGAAGCAACTAAAATCAAATGAATGTCGCAACCACTGATCATGCCACAGTAAAAGCGCATCGGTGAACTGCTAATTTGGTTACCTTTTCATTCAATGGCTATGAGATGTAGAGAATCGGCGGGCATATAATCACAACAAGCAAAACGTACAGTATATTTTCCACTCCATTGCGTAAAACAAAAACAATACGGGAGAAGCCCGCAGTTTGATAAGGACCAAAAGTACTTGCAAGTACCGGTCGTTAAATGTGTGAAACGCAGTCAGCTTTAATTAACTTGAAATATCTTTCGGTAGGAAAGTTTGTATGTAAAATGTGATAAATTTACAACATATTTTGGTCTCGTCTGTCGATTTCAAGTAATAACTCCATTTTTGTGGAAAAAGGTGAACATTTCTATTTAACCCAAGGACCTGAGGTCCCAATTTCAGACCCCGATCCTTGGTCATTCCAATCCACCGATTCTGCGGTCAATGTCATGAATCCCGATCCTCGGGTCATTCCAATGGTGCCCGGTCCTCGGTCTATTTCCAGGATTCCCGGTCCTCGGTCATTGCCACAATACCTGGTCCTCGAGTAATTTTCTTTGTCCCCGGTCCTCGGTCATTTTCTCTCGGTCCCCGTCCTCGGTGCGATTTCTGTCTGGAGTCCGTCAAGTCATTTCTGTTCCCCGGTCCTCGTGGTCAATTTCTTCCCCGGTCCGTCCTGGTCATTTGCACAGTCGCGGCGGTCCTCCGGTCATTTCTGTCCCCTCGGTAACTTCGGTTCATTCCTGTCCCTGGTTCCTCGGTCGATTTTCGGTCCCGGGTCCTCACGGTCATGCTCTCTGTCCCCGGGTTCCTCCGGATCATTTCTGTCCCGCCGGAGTCTCCGTTCATTTCTGTCCCCGCGTTCTCTGTCATTTCTGTCTCAGGTCCTCCGTCACTTTCTGTCCCGGTCCTCGGGTCATTTTCCGGTCCCCGGTCTCGGTCATTTCTGTCCCCGGTCTTTCGGTTCATTTTCTGTCCCCGCTCCTCGAGTCATTCTGTCCCCGGTCCTCCGTCATTTCTGTCCCCGGTCTCCGTCATTCTGTCCCCGGTTCTCCCGTATTTCTGTCCCCGGTCTTTCGGTCATTCCAATTCCTGGTCCTCGATAATTTCTGTCCCCGGTCCTCGGTCATTTCGGTCCCCGGTCTTCGGTCATTTCTGTCCCTGGTCCTCGGTCATTTCGGTCCCCGGTCCTCGGTCATTTCTGTCCCCGGTCCTCCGTCATTTCTGTCTCCCGGTCCTCAGTCATTTCTGTCCCCGGTCCTCGGTCATTTCTTGTTCCCCGGTCCTCGGTCATTTCTGTCCCGGTCCTCATTCACTTCTGTTCCCGGTCACACCACAGTCCCTGGCTGATCTGCCGCGGAGTCACAAACCGTGACACGCTGTGGTTAGTGGGACGGTCAGTCCCATTAGACAGGCGCACGCTCCGCTCACTAATGGTGGGAGGGACAGCTAGCGGGACGGCCTCGGGCAGCGGCGCGAGCTCGCGTGTCGCTGATGGCCTGCCCTTGTCACCTGGCCATGCCGCCCCGTCCGACCCAGCTGGGTGTGGCCGAGCATCGGATGGCTTTCATGTTTCAATATACCCTACGACGTTTTGAATTATGAAAAATGGTTGATAATTTATAACGCTATATTTTTGATAATCTGATAATAATAAAGTCACTTGAAAACTTTGGAAGGTTGTATAACAGAGAAGCACATTTTTATACATATTATTTTCAAACTATTAATGCAATTTTAAAGGGATCAAAACGTAAGCCCCGGTTGCTTGAAACATTCACTAGGAGAAATATATGGTACTATTGGTTCCAATATAGGCGTCCCGCTGGGTTGGCCGGCACAGCAGTTTAAGGGGGTATATCGCCTTCGGAAAATTATGAGAAATGATGGAGATGAGAGCCACTCATCTGGGCTTTCATTTACATCAATCCCACTGACATCCATAGATACCTAGACCGCCGACTCCCGCGCCGCATACGCCGGGCGGCCCGTTCCCACACTGTGCCAGCTGCTGGGGGCAAAAACATTCCGCGAGCGCATAGGAGCTAATATTAAAATGCGCAACTTAAATGGGCGACCTGGACATGAGCTGCCGTGAATAAATATGGGCCAATAGTAGTATCATATTATTCGCTGGAGATTCTTAGAGTGTGATCCCAAACAAAACATTTGTCATGTATATTAAAATTTGCCCATTTATCATTAGTTCCCATGGCGCTGTTTTGCCCCCAGTATTTTGTAGCCTGTACCAGTGTCGCACGGCGCCAGCTGGCGGTTGGCGGTCTAGGTGGAATGGATGTCGGTGATCAATCCACATACTTTTCCCAAGGCGGTATATTCCCTTTAACTGCTGTGCCGGACAAACCAGTGGGACGCTTATTTTGAAACCAACATAACAAATGTTAAATCAGCATAATATTAGCCGTTTTCACTAAGGTTTTATTTTTACCCGGTAGTACCCGGTAGAGCCCGGTAGTACCCGGTAATATTTCGTGCGTTTTGGGTAATTGAGTCTAGGAACACGGCTTTTCCGATATTTGTGTTTGTATCAATTGAAACTTAATGAATTAATATACAATTATCTGCTTTTACAATGCGAATTCCCCGTTAGTTTTCTTTGTATAATCAACTTCATGAGCAAATATTTCCTGGTACTACCGGGTACTATCGGGCCGGTAGTGCCCGGTAGTACCCGGTAATATGTGTATATTAATTTGATTAAACAAAGAAAACTAACGAGAAATTTTGCATTGCAAAAGCAGATAATTGTACATGAATAATTCATGAAGTTTCAATTGATACCAAAAATATCTGGGAAAAACCTGTTCCTAGACTCTAACACCCATAATTAACGCACGAAATATCTTACCGGGTACTTGACTCAGGGTTACTACCGTGAGTACTATCGTGGATAAAATTAAAATGCCGTCGGTTGAAAAAAAGCTAAAATGTGCTCAGTGCGTCGGTGCATCGTACTTGAACGAATATACAGCCTAGACCTTACGCAAATCACGTTGGGCCACACTGTCGACAATGTTTAGAGTCGAGGACCGACAACGACATGTCATTAGTCTCCTTCCTAATGACTGGTTATATGACTTGGCTAAGACTGGTTGTCCCGTACCGGACTCATGCTCGCATTCGATCTTATTCACGGGAAGTGACACTTAAGGTCTCAATTTCAGGGATTCCGGGGAAAGTTCCTGTTTCTTATGGAACACTTGCCATTCATTTATAACTGGTGCTGATGTTAAGCCCGTGTCTGTCTCTGAAATGTTAGCTGTCTGCGTTGCGGTGCTGGTTCTTCTGAAGTGCGTTTTTTCTATATACCTACATCTCCATTAAGTGCTCCTGCAGTCCTGCTTACACACATTCAGTCGGAATGCCGGCGGTGCCGCATCTTAGCAGTTTCTCAGCGTGAAACGAAGGGATCTAATTTCGTGAGTTAGGATATACGTGACACTCAATGTGCAGCACAAAGCGATGGCTCCTGGTCGCACCGATACATATAATCGAAACTGTCAAAGTTAACCACATGTAATAAGAAGAAAACAAATATGAGAAAATAACATCAAACATCTATGCATATCATATTTCAGCACGAGTTTCCTCAGATGCCCAAGGAACAGACGGCGAGTACGGAGTAAGCCAGATGATCAGCGCAGTGGCGTATTTAGAAATCCACCAGGGGGGCAAGCCCTCAAGGGGCGCCAAACCCACACATGGGGGCGTCGTCAGCAAAAGATGTTGCTGAGCGGGGGGAGGCTCCGATAAATTTCCGAGGGCGCCCTCCTATAGCTACCACATACCTCCAATTGGCCCCCTCCGATGCACCTCTGGAGGTGCCATCCCAGGTTGCTCCGAAGGTAACCTCCGATACAACTTTCGAAACTCGCCCTCTCTCATGCCTTCAAAGACGCCCTCCGATACACCTCTGAAGGCCCTCCCAAATATCTCCCAAGGCGCCCTATGATACATCTTCGAGGGCGCCCTCCCAAATACCTCCAGAGACACGCTCTGTGAGACCAGAGACGCCCCCGCCTCATATTCAGCGAATGACGCCTTTGGAGGTATGTAGGGAGGGCGCCCTCGGGCCTAGGATATATGTATCTAAGGGTGTTTTTAGAGTTTGGACTATGTGAGTGGGCGCCTGCAGAGGTGAATCGTAACGATGGGAGGGCGTCTTTAAAGGTATGTGGACAGGCGTCCTCAGAGGTGTATTGGAGGGCACCTTCATTCGCCTTCTCGTATATGTATCGGAGGACACCTCCGAACAGCGTTGGATTTCTGGCCGCTTTCTGGTCCCGGTACTTTGCTCTCTTCAAATAAGTTCCCTACAGTTCGGCCTCAGCCCTTCGGTCAAGCTAATCCCCGGTACACGCTGCCGCCGCAATACGCTCGTGGAAGGTGCAAACTTTGTGGCACATCTGAGTTATATTCTGGACTCTAGAATATACCTAGATTATAAAATATATACATTAATTTCAAGTAATAAGCACACTTATCACGCTAAATATACCCTATTTTATTCTGTTAGTCCAGAATATCTACTATTCTGAGTTCAGAATATAACTCAATTTTGTGAACAAGGTTGCATCTCAAACTGGTGTTTTACTTCGCAGCGTTCGCTGAACCCGAAAGCTGGAGCCGAAAACGGGAGTAACTCACTGATAGAGAGCAAAATACCGGACCAGAAAACGGCCAGAAATCCAACACTCAGACTCAGGACTCAACATATGATTAGAGACCATCCACATAAGCCTCATGGCTATTACGGTCCCCTCGTCAGTGGTTAAAACGCGGACAAGCGGAAGTAAAATAAACACGCAAACACTCAGACACGCACAGACACACACAACACGACACACACACACACACACACACCACACACACACACACACCACACACACACAAACACACACACACCACCACACACACACACACACACACACACACATATCACAGTGACAGACCGGTCACGGAACTCCGCCGCCGCGCAGATGGCGCTTCAGGTGTCTCGTGAAAAGGAAAAACACTGCCTCAGAAAGTGTATTCGAGGACGCTTTTGAAGGCATGTGGGAGGGCGCCATCGGAGATTATTGGAGAGCCCGCCTTGTGGAAGCCCTGCAGAGTGTAGACATGGATGAGATATACTACGTACGGATCGGAAACTCGCCGTCTGCGCCTTGTATTGTACCATGGCGACAGTGCCGGCCACATGGGTTCCTGGTATGTCGTTCTATGATAGCCGCGGCATTTCCTGTATGTCGTTTGGTCGGCCACGGGCGGGAGGTTTCCAATCCAGCTGTCATCCATGGTGTACAACATAACATATATATTTGGAAGAGCGATTTCAAAGGTGTATGGGCGCGCTTTTGGAGGTATGTAGGAGGGCGCCTTCATATTGGTATCGGATGGCACTTTGGGATGTATATGGGAGGGCGCCTTTGGAGGTATGTTTGAGGGCGCATTCAGAAGTTTATTAAAGGGCGCATTTGAAAGCATGTGGGAAAGCGTTTTTAGAGGTATATTGGAGGTCGCCTTTGGAGGTTCTTGAGAGGGCGCCTTCAGAGGTGCATTTGAGGGCGCCTCTGGAAGTATTTGGGAGGGCGCTTTGAAGGTATGTGGGAGGGCGCTTTCAGGTGTACCGAACCGCGCCTTACATTGAGTGGAACGCGCTTCATTTAAAGCCGGAGCGCGCCTCATATTCAGCGAAGGGCGCCTTCGGCGCCCTTCGCTCAATGTTAGGCGCATTTCATGGACCGAAGGCGCCTTCGGTCCATGAAGGCGCCTTCGGCGCCCAAGGGAGGGGAGGGGGGCATGGTGCGGTGACCCCCCTAAATACGCCCATGAAACAGCGTTACCTACACTCTGGGCGTATCTGATAGTTATATGTTAATGCTGAGATAATTTTAGTACTTGCAGCAAGGCGAGGCATGAGTTAGAAGTTGCGGACACCGCACAGTCATGCTCGTTCAGCAGACCGGTCATCACTGTGCCATATCTCCCACACCGGAACGTGCAGGAGCGGTACGTTGCACCGATAATTACCTATTAAGGCAGCACTGTCATCTTGGTCATCACTGGTTCTCAAGTTTCGCTGCGTTGTGTGCATTTGTGTGCTAGTTTATCAAATTATCGACGTAGTCATGCGATATGGAAGGTGTTGATAAATCCGCTGTCGAACTTTTTATCTGGGCTCATGCACATTTGTGTACCATAGTCGCTAGCTGATATAACTTCTTGACTCAATTCTCTTCGTGCTCTAACCCATAAAAGCGTGTAACTGTACATGAGGAAACTAATTGATATGAATAAACACAATAACGCGTGTTGTGTGGATGGGTCTGCGATATCACATAGTGTAAGGTTCAGCTTATGTGATACTCAACTCGCGATTTTTAACATCCCAATAGTCGATAGTTTGGAACGAACTAACACGCGATTCATTCATTCATCATATTTTATGAACACAAAATTCCATAGAAAATAGTAAAACGCAATATTAATCGCTCCTCTGCCAAAACAGCGCTAATCAGAGGGTAACCACTATCGCCGTGACAAAATTGGCTATCAAACGAATCAGCGACAGAACAGCCATTATGTCGTTATCTTTTACAAACATGGCAAAAGTGCACTTTGTGGAACATTGCTAAACGTCCAAATCACTCAATGGAAATTATGATTTTCTTCCCTTTTTTAAACAAAATTATTTTACTATCTTTCAACCAGCTTACTTAGAGTGGTGTGCAAAACGCATGACGTGACTTCTAAGAGGGGACATTTTGTATGTCTTATTGATGAAACCTCAAAATAACTGAATAGTCCTAAGAAATGTTAGTAAGTCAATGCTATTGTAAGGAAGTTGTTCAAAATGATCATTTGTGCTAAAATATATATTATTTTATTCAAAAGAAAGGCCAAAATTATTCCAGAATAATTTTGGCCTTTCTTTTGAATAAAATAATATCTCTTTTAGCACAAATGATCATTTTGAACAACTTCCTTACAATGAACAAGCTGCTAAACTTTCTCCAACTCTTATCAAACTAAGTCAATGCTAGTTTGATTATCATGCCGATTGAAATTCAGGTAAGGTTAAATACAATGAATTTTCTACGGAACAAAAGATAATGTAGACCATTCGCAGTCATACGCAGATTTAGTTTCAAACGGCATACATATCGTTGAAGAAATGTTAACTCGTATATACCCACACATTTGTCATGATATGTACAATCCCTTCACATTCAGAGAAATCATTACTTTATAATTTATATCTGCTACAACATGCTTAAACCCACCACATCTCACCCAGTGTCATTCCTTTTAGTTAGGCATGACAGTTTTGCCACCAATAAATCACGTATGAGTCGTTCACATCGGCCTATCATACCATGAGCTTGCTTTAAATTGCTGCGACCCAGAAACCTAGTCGACTGATCTCACTGGGAATTCCGTAGCTCTAAAACCATTCGGAACCCAGTCCCGGAAACTTTCTCTCTGGTCAGAGACCATATCTTCTGTCATTTTGTTGATGTGCCTCGTCGTTCGAGCAGCCATATCGCGTTTTCTCCCAAGTTGTATTTCCTTATAAGGCCAGTAGATATGTTATACCAGTAGATTGTCATTAGATATGTTATAGTTATGTATGCACATGCATTAGCTAACCGCTAATCCGCTAACTTAAAAACTCGCTTCCGCTAACGCTTAACCGCTAAACCGTTAAAAAATGGCGGAAGCTACCGCTAACCGCTAACTTATCATTCCATGAATTTTCATAGTTTTTTATATTTAAGGACGCTGCTTCTTTCGGATGATCTCACACAAACCGGATTAAACATGGCCTTTGGCCTAAGGACCACTCATGATTTGTAATCGCCATCAAACGCTTACCCAAGCAGCGCAAATAACAAAAAAGCAATAATGAATTTAATTTGTTATAATAATCTAAAAACTGTTTACGATTTCTACACACCACTACGTATTTCGAAGCGTTTGCTCAAGTTAACTGTAACCACGGAAAAGGGATATCAACTGACCAGCCGTCAGCTGACGCTATTGTAATTGGATGAGGCGACAATGCGCTTATACATTGTGGTTCCTGTTAACTGCGTGAAACGAATCTTGCGCATCTGCCGAACTTGAGCTGCTGTCATTAAAACGTACAATAACTCTTTGCTATTTGGTATCTACGGAATCGGAGATACCAATGTCCAATCAACAGAAAAACAAACTCGGTCAGAACAAACTTGAACAATGGTTGGAGCTCAAAACCCCTTTGTTAAGGTAAACAAAACTTCGGAAACTAACTTTTTCCTTCGGGAATTAACTTTTCCTTTATGCCTATAATTGAGCTTAAATCAGGCATAATAAGGGATGAAACGTTTTCTGACAATACAAATTTTGACAGAATGCTTATGCAAAAATATAACTATTTTCCATTATTGCACAAGGCTACAATTAATTGATTTTGGTATGTAGTGGTGGCAGACTCGTCAAGGTCACTGGCTGGAAGAAAACTGAGCTTTTAACGATAATATTCGGCGACTAAGCGCGAAAAGAAAAAGAAAAAAGGGCTTAATGACGCTTATCAAATCCGATTGTTTTTTAACTCTAAAAACAGACCTAGAGAGATGCAATGTATACCTTGGAGTTTAGAACATAGAGCCTTCAAAAAGGAATAGCAAGCCAAGATCAAAATTATGATCGAGGTCTACACAACTAATTAAATTAACACATATTAATTATATGTTAATTTAATTTAATTTATTGCAACAGAGGCGTAAGGCTGCTCCATCCCTGTCATTCCTTCTCCCTTACAAACCACTCCCCACTCTTAAATGTATGAACAAATTGCAACAAACATGCATTAATTTATACTAGCGGACTAAAAGTTAGCGGAACTAAATTTAGCGGAAGCTAATTGGTCCTCGTGCTTTCCAAAGTTAGCTCAAAACCGTTTTGGGCATGACAATCGGTTGAAACAAATGGCCACAATGACCTTTCATAAACGCAAAAAAAAAGTATTGTTTGCAACCCTGGCCCCCATTTTTTAACAAAAAATGAATTTATGGGTGACATGACGAATCAAATGGTGTTTATCCCATCGAAACCGGCAAAGCGATTTTCGAGATCTCTGGGGGGGGGGGGGCAAAAGCTGCCTCCCGCAGGTTAACATAATTCTGGCCGCCCTCGGGGAATAGGGTTAAAGGAAATAGTTCACCTTCGACATGAGTTTTGAACTGAGATATCAGTTTTGCAGCCCGTGTTGAAAAAACCTAGCTGCAAGTTTTCTGGGATGAAAGGGCTCTCCAGCCGAATATATTTGACTTTTTGTCAAAGGAATGTGGGCCATAAATAAAGAATGTCAAGACTGTGGGCCTTCTACACCTGGGCAGAGGCTATACAGTAATCTTACGCGACTACTTTCGAATATATGATTGGCTAGCCCGTTTTGACGTTGCGGAGAGTACGACGGCATATGTTTTGATAAACTTAATAATCGTACGTTTTGTGTCCTGAATCGGCCCGCGATGGGTATGATTATTTTTTGACGTTTTATGAAAAAAGTTGTATTTCAAAAATAATAGTCAAATCGTGTTTGAAAAAAAAAATCCAGGGTGAACTATTTCCTTTAAGACCTCTGACACTGGACAAGGGACTGAAGGCCGGCTGCTTTGGTCGCCCTGCCCTGACAATGCTCGGAGAGCTTTCCGGCCTGCTCGAGGGTCCTCTTTGTGTGCCTGGATTAAGGGGGCATTCCGATGTGTTAGGGGCCCATTCTGACCCGATAAAGGGGGTCTCAGAGGCCCCTCTGACATGTACACAGACTCCTTTTGGAATAAACGTCGCTAGGGGCCTCTGGTCTTTCATAGGAGTGGTCTTGGTGCCAACTCTAAGGCACCCTCTGGAAGTGCTCTTAATAAAAAACTCTCTCTAACGATCAACGCTTGTCCGGTCTTCCAAAACGCCTTAGAAGAAGCCCATGGATACCTCGCCTTCGGCGGGGGTTTCCCTTCCCTCGCTGTCCTCCGTTACACGATTTTTGGGCTTGCTCTTTTTTTTTCTTCGGCGCATCAGAATAAATTGAGGTGGGCTGATCCTGCGAGTAAGGTGGCGTTGATGGTGTGGGGCAGCGGTTCGCAGGGCGACGATACGTAGGCGCGAAAAGGGCCCGCGGGCCTCTAAGGGGGGGGGGGGGGCCTCACCACCTACCGCCGCCCCTTGGCTAGTGCCAGGGCAACGTATCAAGCGTATATCGTATAAATGTATTTGTATGCCACATACAAATGTAATTTACATGATTTTTTAAATTATTATGTTCTGTCTTTCTATAAATGATAGCACCTTTTTAATGCATATTTAATGTGACAAAGGGAACAATGCCACTCCCATGCCCATGACCATGCCATGCCGATGACAGATGCCGTTCCAGAGCGTCACCACGGCGATGACGGTCACACACCGCTGCCGCTGCTGGTAGCGGCAGCACCGGACAATGTCACGCTCCTGACGGCATGTCATCACCCCGACTGACCTGTTTTCCCATGACTGTCTCGGAGCGTGAGGAACCGGTAGTAACCGGTAGTAGCCGGTAGTCTCAGGCGACGCGTTACTCAGAGCAACATTCCTCCGTGTCGGTAGGTTGTGACGTCAGTGCTGGCGCCGTCACACGGTGCTGTCACGCAGCGCCACTGGTACAGCACTCGCACTCGTGCTACTGCGCCTCTGCTACAGCGCACTGTTGCAGCACTCGGTGCTACTGCACCACTGCTACTGCGCCTCTGCTACAGCACCTCTGCTACAGCACTCGGTGCTACTGCACCACTGCTACAACACTCGGTGCTTCTGCACCACTGCTACAGCACTCGGTGCTGCAGCGTCACTGTTACAACACTACTGCTACAGCGCTCGGTGCTACTAGTCTTCACGCTGCTACGTAGCACTGCAGTAAGAACGTCGCAGAACGTCGTTCACAAAAAAACGCACTTATCAGCACGCTATATCAGCACGCTCTGCACTATCGTTGCGGTTCCGATTTAATATACGCTACCACGTAGCACTAGCCGCGTAGCACTACTGCACACTACGTCACTGCACCATGCGGGGATGCTGTAGCTCTTGTTGTTCCGCTGTGTTCTACTGCACACTGGAGTGGAGACGGCCTGCTACGACCCTACAGGGTCAGCACGGGTTCTGCGGCACTCGGCTCGTCTGCTTGACTGCGCGCGGCTCCCAGGGGTGATCCGCGTTGTCTGAGGAGCACGGATTGCCAGCACTGGTGCTCTCAGGTCTCCGAACAGCCGGCCCCGGAGAGATTCTACGGTGAACAGAACTGGCAACTACGAAGGCTGGATACCGACTGCAGTTACCGCACCTGGTCGGTTTCCATGACAGCTGAAGGCGGCCCTGAAACGGAGCGTGATAAGTCAGTGTTAGTCAGAGGGTGATAAGTCATTAGTAGGTCGTGAAAAAGGAGGGTCCAACCCAGGATTACGTCCAACTCAAGATTACTGGGTTCAATCCCTCCTATTTATTTCCTATACCCCCTTATCTATGAGAGTCATGAAGGTATTGCATGACAGGGTCACAGGGAGCGCTAATTAGATGAGATTGATGTTACATAGGTCTGAGTCTCAGTCTGAGACTTATGTTATATCGCTGAGTTAAAGGTGCGAAAAAGACCACCACGGGTACGTCATACTTAAGAGTGTTAAATTAAAACGATTCATTATTATTAAGTTCAAAGAACATTAAGCGACGTCGGCCAGTGAGTGTCAAATAGATGCCTGAGGTCTTCAGATATTTTTAGACGGCTCTGATGGTGTCAGATTAGTGTTACATGAGCGCTTATGTCGGAAAGCGAGACATGACATTGGGTGGGATGGACTGAAGTATGAGAATTGAGAATACACGTCTAGGAACTGACAATCAAAGTGCCAAGATAGACATCAGGGTGTGGCAACTGGCCCAGTCCAGGAAACATAAGATGATTCTAAATGTGTAAATACATATATCTAACAAGATCAGAATGGTTTGGCCTAATGGCCTAATAAGAACGCAATAAAATAGTTTCATTTTAATTTCACGACCCTATTTATACACTCTAACCAAGCCACACGATAGCGGAAGTTTGACAAAATGACCTGTGTTATCGGATGTTTGTCCCTTCCTTAACCTGTTAGATTTTGTCCTCCCCAATTTGATTCTCTAATGAATGATGATGCACCAAAACGTATTGGTGCTTAATTGAGCGACTCGCATTGGTGAGCTTGCCGAAACGCCAGCACTGCTAAATCACATCAGTTCACTGTACGCACACAACGCGCAGTGTAACCACACCGTGTGCACGGCACCGTTAAAAATCTGCAGCGCACATCACTGTGATGGAGCGCAGGTGGGCATGTCACTGCGGTCGCCACAGGTGCCGGTGTTCGCTGTGCGGCTGCAGATCCCATTACATAATCCACACTGTGGGCCACTCTGTGTCGCAGCCCGGACATGCCTGGTATTTTGTCATAACAAGCGCTTGCAGTGGAGGTCAAAACAGTGTAATTCGAGGACGCTGCGACCGATTACGATTGCCATATCGCAAGGTCACGTGACCAATCACATGCAGTAATGAAGCGTGATGCCTGATGTTGGAGATTCATTGAGCAGTAGCATCCGTCAACCATGCTGTTTGTTTACGAAGGACAAATTTCCCAGCAGCATCCGATCTGACTGCGTGTACCGTTAGAGTGAGGAGAAATGTCAGTTATGTAATATGGTATAGGAATAAGCTCGTCTTATTTTGGTATAAGTGCATGATCGAAGATTGTTTTCCCATTGACCATGTGCTTAACTGTAGCGGTGTATTAACTGGAGTGTTAATGCACTCCCAAAATTGAACATGCACAGCTAAGCTAAGCCTCAGGAAAATGACCCCGCATTGAACTCTGGAAAAATATGTACTTGCGCTCTAAACAGCCAGTCTTCGGCCATGCACTAAATCGTGTTATGCACTCGTGGCATTACAATATATATTTCTGAACGATGCTGGGAAATGACTGCCAGTCGAGGTGTTTAAAAATATTTGGCACGAGAACCGAAGGTCGAGTTCAAATTCTTTTTGTGACACCGAACGGCAGTCACAGAAGTATATATAGTCAATTGATAGGATCAAAGTTTTGCTGCAGGTAAGGGTTACTCACGGCTGGTTTCGAACTAGAACTACTGACTATGTTACCATATCAAACTTAGTTCTGGTATGCCTTTTTGGAATAACTCTGCATAAACCTATATTTTAAACAATATAGTAGGATAGGTGCCTCGTCGAAAAATATCCGAGTAATTATTTAAATACAAGTTTGTGTAATTAGAATGAAAATAACATTTTCACTTAATTAACTCATACATGTGTTTTCGAAACATTGTCATTAAATACCTATTAATTATAAAACAAATTAGTCAGCTGTAACACAATTTGCAATTATGAAGCAAATTTCGAAATCCTACCTGCGTCTTCTGCGCGGAAAAGGCGCGAACTAACAGCTGAATTTTTGCAGCAGCTGGCCTTGCGGATTCACTATGAGTTAGGAATGTTTTGATGTTGCAAACAATTTTTTATTGATGTTTTTCATAATAAAATAAATTTAAATAAATTTGTTCGTAATAATTGTACTGAAACTGACTGATATTGTAGCTTGCGACGTTAAAAACACACTGGCTCACTAGCGTTCTGGCGGCCATCTGCGCTGCCGCAAATAGACCAATTTAAGTTTCGTTGTTTGGCGTGCAACGAACTGCGTCTGCTGCGTTATTTCATTTTAGACAGAGTATTTGTCAATTTGTATATCCTAGCTGATGCATTTATAAAGTCAAATTCGGTTTCTGCATGTAACGGCACATTGTATAAGTATGTAGAAAGACCTTGGATTGTATCGGTCACGGGCATGGAAGGCGAACAGACATGTCTCAAGCTTGCGCGGGCGGCTCGCGCCGGCTGGTCGGCCCCGCCGGAACGCGCCGAAGTAATTGTGAAACGATTGGTAAGCCTCAATGTAAATCGGATACCATGCCAGGAATATATGAAGAAGACGAGAATTTCCTTGAGCAATAAAACTTAATGTTCATGCTATCTTTGATACACAAAATAAAAGGGGTAACTTCGTGCCACTTTGCATTGCTTATCAATTGGGAAGCGGGAATTCTAACTGCTATAGTGACGTCACAACTTGCACCCCCGGGCAGTCCATGACCAGCAGAGTTCAGAAAGGTATTTCTCATACCGTAGTCCAAAAATGTTTAATCTCTAAAATGAAAGGCAATTATGATGTGCAGAATAACAGTGCAGAATATCATTTTTTCCACACTCTTATTCTGCACTGTTGAATAGGACATTTAACATGTAAACCCAAATGAGAGGTATGAGAAATTCAGTTTATGAACTCGCCTTCGGCTTGTTAATAAACTGAATCGTTAATGCCACGCATGCATACAACTATAGTGATGACTGCTGCTGTTCCATTTTCGTGGGGTGAATGGTGATTAAATGGAAATGAAAACTAAGTGCACCCATAGTGGTCCAGACTCTTACATTTTTTTGACAATGTGTCGGGTGGCCCAACATTTCTCCACATGGAGCTTGAAGCGACTTTCAGAATTTTAGTAGGTACACCATTGGAGTGTGATATCATGTGGTTAAGCTATTGCACATCGATCTTTAGAAAGCTAAGTGGAAAGCTGCTCGGGACTTTGGTTCGGGAAGCTCACGTCATGAGAGAGCATGTGGTACATGCAGACATATATTCGTAGGTCTACTTCCTAGTGAAGGTGGGAACCACCGTGCAGAGGGAGGCCTCTGCATTCTCTGCAGGGAGACTTCTCAGGGCGGGCGGTGAGTTCTGCAGTCTTTTGCAGGGAAAGGCCTGCTGCAGAGTGCAGGAAGGACGACCATTATTGGTACAGGCTGAAGCTACCGTGCTGGGCCGCACATGGGTGTCCGCAGAGCGCGCTATCTTTGTCATCAGAAATGAAGCTTGCTCAAGCATAACAAATATGAATTACTTGCAAAAGGAAATAAGCCATTTTGCATTGTTGAATCTCAAGTAGCAGTATTTGGCTTCACAGGGGATATGCTCTGCTAGGTTAGGAGTCTTAGTATTTGCTGTCTGTGATGCTAAAATATAGCACACTATTAAATTTGCAGAATATACACAAGTCTTAGTCGCCTTGCATTATGTACATATATTTGGATTTCCCATCACTGCTGAGACGAGGAAGGGCAAACAATAAGAACATAGCAGAAACACTTTACCTCAGGCTAATAGAAGTTACCCTAGAATAACAAAAAACAAAACACACTTTAAGTGTTAATTAAATGTCAAGCTAATGCATAATTGACTGCACAAACGGTCCTTATTGGAGGACTTTGTGACCAGATGCGACTCTCCGAAGCTTTCTCTGAGCAAAGCTGCAACTTGGGCGTCTGCAGGCGGCTAGGCCAGAGGTCTTGTGGGCGGAAACCTTATAGCTCAAGCCTCAGAAACCATATGGGTGGGTCTCTGAGGTTCTGACCCAACAGTAGGTCGTTCTGACCTACTGTTGGGTCAGATCGACGGAAGAGATGCACTTGCCACTTTGACCCGCATGATGCACAGAATGCCGGGTGAGACCGGGTCAGACTGGTGCAGACTGATACAGACCGGGTCAGACTAGTGACACAGAGTGCAGACTGGTGCAGACTGGTGCAGACTGGTGCAGACGGTGGGTGAAGGACGGACCGTTGCGATCGCTGGTCAACTTCCTTCCTGCGATCGCTGCCGCCTCGCTGAGTACCGTCGGTGCGTTCGTCCGACAGTGGGATGGTTCCGCTGCGACCTGTGATTGTATTCCTAGCCTCGCTGAGTACCGTCGGGCGTTCGTTCCGACAGTCGGATGGTTCGCTGCGACCTGTGATTGTATTCCAGCGCTCGCTGAGTACCGGTCGTGCGTTCGGCCCGACAGTGGGATGGTTCCGCTGCCACCTGTGATTGTATTCCAGGCTCGCTGAGTACCGTCGGTGCGTTCGTCCGACTGTGGGAGTGGGATGGTTCCGCTGCGACCTGTGATTGTATTCCAGGCTCGCTGTGTGCACACTGTGCACACTGTGCAGCCGAACCGGGGACTGTGCAAGCGACAATGGTGCCAAGGGAAGCGGCTTACGTAGGCTTACGTAGGCTTACTGCAGTCCGTGACACGACCGCCGACACATTTTATTTGGCGGCGCTGACTCAGCTAAGCTGGTCTCACAGGGAGGCCGATGTGTGGTGTCCAACAAAGGCCACGCTGCAGGGAACGTCACAAGGGGTGGGGGCATTGATAATTTGGTCTTGTCTTGAGGGAAACAAAAAACAAAAACTGGGAGATATGTATTGGCAGATATGGACTGTTCTCGTGTTGGCGAACATTTTGCTCTCTCTCATATTTTCTTCAGTAAGTACCTAAAATACACGATTACAAAATATGACCAAAAATGAGGTTGCCATGACCTCCTGGCGTCGCTGTTCCTATACCATCCTGAACTGTCGGTCATTTTCATGCGCCAGCAATTATATCATTGCAAATATAAGCAATTTTATTGTGCAATAATAAATCTTTGTGTTAGATTATGTTAATCAAAAATAATGTATGTTTTTATTCTACAAAACAAAGCATGCCACCGGCATGTGCATTGTGCAATCTATGTCTAAAACAAACCACAAGAAGAGCACTTTAGACTTACTACACAAAGGTATAACGACTCCCCGTTCCCCATACCGACCACACCGGCGCGGCGTGGTGGCCGGTTGTGGTGCATTAAACGTCCCGTATCCGGTGGTCTGTCGAACCAGACAGGTGTTCCGCTGAGCGGGGCAGCAGGGTGACCCTCGCGGCCGGTCCGGGGGCCACACAGCCCTGCTTCCGGTGGTGCCGCCCCGCCCTTGGTTACGTCACGCACCGCCCCGGTGTCGCGTCACACACCACCCCGGTGTCGCGTCACGCACCGCCCGGGTCACAGTCACTAGTCGTCACGTGACGGTATGTTGGACGTCACGTGATGCTATGTTGACTGTCACACGAGGTTAGGTCGACCATCACGTGACCTGGCCTTACACCGCCAGTCACGTGACTCCCTGTGGCTCACACTGACGTGCTGTATCACAGGAGTCACGTAGCATTCTATGCAGTAGGTTTGTAAAATTGTGAACTTACTCCCGTCCTGGCGTCTACCTGTCGGGCCCACTCGGTCTATTGAACGGCCAGGACTCGCTGCTTCAGTCGAGATGCAAGTCTGGTACACGATCAGCAGGTGTGTTTTTGAGTCTGGACTCAAGAACATGTATAAATTACATTTATTTGTCTATGTTTAACTGCGTTTTGTTAAAATATTATAAACCTAGTAGTAGTCTGGTAATCTGGTAAAGTAACCTAGTCATCTGGGTATATTCTGAAGTCCAGAATATGCCCAGCTTGTGACCAAACCTGCATCTCAGTCGAAGCACGCAGCGGCAGCAAACCCAGATCGTTATCACCAAGGTATAATTTAAGTAGTATCACGACCCGACGGGCTGACCACAAGGCGGGACAAGCCGAGTCCGTTGATTCGCCCCTCTACAAGTCTGCTATGCAGATAGTCACGTGATGCTGTTCCTGTACATCGTACATCGTGTCAGTGTCAGTGTCACTCAGTGTCAATGTCACTACGAGAACAACCACAACTAAACGGACATGCGGAACTCACCGTGTCTCGCTGTCCTGTTGGTCTCTTGCGTCGGTTGGGCCCTGTCTTGTGTCCCCTCGCAGTTGCAACCTCGTCGGCGTCTCCATATCACATTCGTACCACACGCCGAACCCAACTGCAGTTCGGCTTCGACTACCCGGCGGCCGCAGCACGGAGTGCTCGCACCCTTACAGGTCCCCGAGCTCCCACCTCCCCAAGATCGAACGCGTAGGTCGCGACCTGAAGAGGGAGATCTCACCTGACTGGCCGCCGGTAACCGGCCGGCCGCGGGCAGAAGCGGCGCATGGCGGCTCAGGCGGGGGCGGGCGGGCGGGCTGGCGGGATGGCTGAGGGCGGCAGCCGACCTACCGTGACGACGCCGGTCAGGCCCCTCCGGTCCTATCGGGGCCAGCTGTGCGCCGCGCTGGGAGGGATCGGGTCGCTCCGTGGGCCAATTATGCAGATGTGTCGTCTTCTGCGGAAGGCCGGGGACAGACGCATAGTGATGTTGTTGAGGTACTCGAGTAACAAAGAATGGTCTGCCGATAATTTTAGGAATCTCAAGAATATATCTAGGAAATGAAGGATTTTTTCTATAATCAAAGAATTAGGAATACATGAAAAAACGGTTATTCGTGTACATATCAATAGCCATATAAGCTAGAACCGAGCTATATAAATTGAAGGTAAGGACAAAGAAAAGGTCAAGTAAGAAAAAACGGACAAAACAAAAACAGTTTATTATCCTTTTAAAAGATCTTTGTTTTCTATCAGACCATTGCGAGGGGTTGAACTTTTTCCCGTCGGGCATGGTTCTCCGATTGGTATAATGCATTGTTAATTCCAGGATACATATCATTTTCCTTTATCGTTCAATCATTGGGGGCCTTTCTGAACGTCTCCCAGTATTATCACGGTACACACTTACTAATGGATGACTCTGAATATCATACAAAACAGACAAATTGGACGTGTCACCCGGCTCGCCAGTTCTCCATAATTCACCGCATATTTAACAGACGAATCCCAACACTGACCACGTCCACCTGGGAAACGTCCGACAGTATTTCACACAAGTGCAACGCTGCATCAATGTGACTAATTGATAATCTGACATAATTTGGCAAAGCGGTGGCTCTTAATCGGACAATAGAGACTGATTAGCCTCACTCAGTGGTCGGCAGGCGGTCCGTTCCCATGTCGGTTGTAGCTTCGTCTTCTCTCTGTTCTCACCGGGTGATGTGGTAGGCATGAGGCATGAGGCATTAGTCCCGGGCAGTGGGTAGGCATGGGTGACCCTGCGCTTACGTCGACGGTGGATAGGCGCCTGTTAGTTCAGCTGCGAGGAAGAACACGGAACCGAATTGGGCCCTCACGCGCTGGTGAACTGCTCATAGATCTTCAGGTGATTATCAAAACCATGCTCCACGAAGTGATTTATCTTTCAAGTTTCTCCTCTTCAGGCTTTTGGGGTTTTCCAGAGTTTGTGGTGTAGATACTCGTGAACATTGTTAAAATTTAAGTAACATCAATACAAGTATGTTCTGAGTATAGTAGGATATCCCTGTTCACATTTCCGTCAACATTGAGTGCTGCGTTTAATTGAAGGAACTGAAAGGCGCAATCGAATTCGATCATATGGCTATGCATACCCTTAATTATTGGTGCACTAGAGCTTGAGTGAATATTTCCATTGGTTGGCTATCTTGATTAATAATATATCATGTATAACTAATCGAGGCTGTTCTTACGGGTGTTACTGCATAGCATAAGCTCTAACAGACAGAGTCTCAATTTCATTGCTAATTACCAATTCAATGCGCTGTAATAAACATTATGGTTGGTACATTGCATTTCATGTCCACGTTCAGTTCAATTAAGTATAAAAGTCACGGGTGGGGTTCCCTATTCGAATGGTGGGATCTACTGAAGATTTCTTTATTTAATATTTAATAAGGTTTGCCCATGAGGGAGAAACGACCACCGCGGTGACATTGCAGTATTCGGCACTAATATAGTATCAAATGAACAAGGCATTTATAACGCATGCGAATCATTTTATGATAATATATTATCGTGCTAGTTAATAACCAAGTGGGTACAAAGCGCCCGTGTCTCTCGTCAACTTACTAGACAGATTTACATTCGACCCGTCCACCTGGCTCTAAACGGCCCGACACGGCCCGACGCGGCTGTACAGTCGGTCTATTATGTCATAAGTTTTTAAAGTATGTTAAGTTGTATGTATGTTGTTATGTATCCTTTATAATGTTTCTAAAACTCATTAATTTAACTTATGTGTACATGAACAGCTGATGCAAGGGACCAATGATATATAAGGTAGATACACATTTTCGCTTAAAACAGTCGATATTTACACAGAATTTAAATTAGACGAGTTTTAGAAACTGAAAAATGGAAGATACATAATAGATCGACTGTACATGACGGCTTTCGGAAGCTAATTACTTTGCAATCACTTCCCCGATTGAGATTGGGCCTTCACCACTGGATAGCTACATCAAGTAAATTTTACTTTAAGTAAAAATATCTACATGAAGTTATATTTAACTTCGTGTACAAAATTACAATTCATAGTTTACGTCGGCATAATTTGCGCCGGCGAACCAGGCCGTATAAGAGGTCGATGCCTTCCATAGTCAACACATTTTGATATAAACATTGATTTATACGATGAAGCATGCAGTGTTCAGGACATGCATTTGATTCTGGCGAATTCGAGAAAGGTGATCATTAGAACAAATACAGAGCGCGCCTGCTCGGTCATCCCTCAAAAATGCGTTTTACTGGTATTAATATTTTGGTTAAAAGTATACGTAATGCGCCCTATATTTATATATGATATATTCATATAAAAACTGGCGAATTCGAGAAAGGTGATCATTAAAACAAATACAGAGCGCGCCCCTGCTCGGTCATCCCTCAAAAATGCGTTTTACTGTTATCAATATTTTGGTTAAAAGTATACGTAATGCGCCCTATACTTATATTTGACATATTTATATAAAAACTCACATTATTTTGTTCATATCACTTGGAAATAGTAGTATTGGAAGACGGTATTGAAAGCAAGCGCACTTGAAGCGAAGATTTAAGAACACTAATATAAAATAAAGATTAAGTGAATATGAGCATGGGAGGCGAATCAGATTCCTCAGATGTAGTTGGACTTTGGGGGATATGATCCAATAAACTATACATGCACTATGCACCTTCTTTGTGAACTCTCTACACATCACTCAATCCCTGTTGATGACAGCGGAGTTAGCCGGCATATACAACCATAGCCGACTGAACTATTCAGTGCGAGCTTTGTGCCATGCCATGGGTACCGATCTGTGGTCAGAAGCCAAGCGCCTGACCAGGCGCCTGGGGAGCGGTCAGAAGTCGGTCAGAGGTCGGTCAGAAGTCAGAAGCCAGTCAGAAATCGGTCATAGACCGGTCAGAAGTCAGTCAGAAATCCGTCAGAGGCCGGGCGGGTCAACTGAGCCCCGCTCCTGACCATAGGTCAACGGTCAGAAGCCGGTCAGAAACCGGTCAGAGGCGGGTCAGATACCGGTCAAACGGGTCGATTCGGCAGGGGTCGGCTCTCTCGTTCCAGCTGACTGACTCTGACTCGGCCGACACCCGCGACTATAGCTGCGCTGACTGCGCTGTGCACACCGCCGATCACACGTGACCTGTGAACGGTATGCGCTTTTTGTTATGCCCACGCCCCGCGTCTTAATATGCACGGTGGGATTCACCTCTGCTGAAGGCCAGAGGCGGGGCAGGAGAAACTGCGGACCGTCAGCTTCCCGGTCGATTGATCAGCCGCTGCTGTGTGCTGACGTCACGATTGATTACTAGGAAAACAGCGGCTGTGGACTGCCAAAGTGCAGAGCCCCGTATGTGTCTTATGTAACGGTGCTGTGGTTTAATCAATAGCAGCAGCAAAATTCTCTGGGATGGTGGGTGTGTTGATTAGCAAATGGTAGGTATACACTACATGGCCTGTGGGTCAGTGGGGTGATACGTTATTTAGCCATCCGTCCATGCAGAATCAGACCGTGGAAAACACCGGAACTAACACCACATTCCGTTGCTCAAAGTCCTGGCACCTTTGGTGTACTAGCATTTCCTATGGAAAAGCATTCCCTATGGAAAACACCGGAACTAACACCAAATTCCGTTGCTCGAAGTACTGGCACCTTTGTTGTACCTACTAGCATTCTCTACCCTATGCAATATTGCAGTATGCATAGCCTCCTATTTTAAAGGGAATACGTATTTCACCTCTCTGAAAGTTGTCAAATATACGCCCGTTGAAGTGCAAGAATATGAAGTAAGTGCTGCTGAAGGCGATGTTGATGTTTGCTTCTCTGAAAGTCACTTTTTGTGACAATGATGTCATTACTGAGCTATACAGAGCCGTAGAGAATAAACATAACCTTTGTTGGACAATTTTGAAGACTTGAGTACAAACAAATACTTTGTATCGTACTCGCAGCAGGTAATCCAGTCAAAGTTCGAAACATATAAGTCGTTCTTTTCCCAGGACGAATAATCTTGAAGTCGCTGTCAGCCAATCAGCGGCGGCACTAGCTTGGACGCGGCAAATTATAAATTAAATTGCTTAAAAACTGCTAGGTTTTGGCAAAAATGGCATTGGCAATAGTAACCTAGACTTTCAACAACAGCCACTAGCGGATCCAGGGGGGGGCATCAGGGACAAATGCCCCCCCCCAAACCGCCTGAAATTGGCGCAAATTTACACTTTTCCTGATGTAGAAGGAAATCTATGCAACTTTTACTAAGGAAAGTTTATTTTAAAACCTCTAACAATGCATAAGGGAGCAATTGGTTTTATCTGAGTGACTTCGCTTGTGAATGGCTTGTTCCGTCGGCGATTATGGTAAATAAATAAATAAATAAATACAAATCTGATGATTTGTTAAAGGCAGGGGTGTGGTTTTATCAAAATGATTGTGGGTGCTGAAATAGTTGAGGTGCACTATATACAAGGGCGGATCCAGCCGGCCGTATTGGGGGGGGCAAAGCGACCTTAGGGTACCGTAAACCCCCAGGGGCGGATCCAGGGGGGCCACGGGGCCATGCCCCCCCCCCAAGGGCCTGAGACTATGATTTGCCCCCCCCCCAAAGGGTCGGACAAATTGAAATTTATCGTAAAAAATTGCCTTTGCAGGCAGTAAAATCCAGCTTTTCACAATCAAAGCTGGAAAATTTCGCGCCGCTTCGCGGCATGACACAAGTTTGGCAATTGCCTATACAACTTTGAAAAAAATAGGAAAGCGAATTTAGATACATTAAAGTGTCTGGAGAGCTCTCCCTGGCGGTGAATTACTGGACCACAGATACCACGCTTTAACTTGAATTTTTAAGAAGCATTCCACGCCACAGATTACTGACCACTGACCAACCGCCCGGCGCCCTCCGTGACTGCCCTTCCTCCGGACCATGACGGTCCGGAGTCCTAACAGTCCTACAGACCTTCGTTGGGGGCCCCTTTGGATTGCTTTGTCCTCCCCTCCCAAAATAAAATCCGGCACCACTGGTTCGTACACCCCTGGATAGTTACCTACCATACCCAACAGGCGCGGATCCAGGGGGCGCTAGGGCGCTCCCCCCACACTGAGCTTGGTTGCGCCTGGAGGACTCAACTTTTTGTATGTGGCGTCCCCTTGACCAAATCCTGGATCCGCGCCTGTCCAAAACCACGAACAACATAATTTACTCTACCTTTTCT